>WOXC01002877.1:0-300423 GCA_011680675.1 Gymnobelideus leadbeateri
ATACCATTTTATATATGATCTACTCTAGATAACCACTGAAGTCCTGTCTAACTCGGATGAGCTTTGATTCTTTGATTCATTAAAAATTATTTAAATAGATATAAACATTTTTTATTTTAATCTTGCTTATACTTGGCCAAAGATGCACAGATACAATAGTTAACAAGGACATTTATATGAAATGTAAAATACACAGTACCTAGGATTGGGTATACAAAGCAAAAAAAAAGTACTCCTTCTGCTCTAAGAATGTGAGTGTAATAAAACTTGTAAAAGGTAAGAGATAAGATAGCCAGGCAGATCTAATAATATCTATCAGCATTGTTTTCAGCATTCTGACGCTGAATCCATTTTTTCCTATTCCACCATCCTGCTTGTTAGTCACTTGCTCCTCAACCCCCCATTTTACAGATGAGGAACTTGAGACATATACAGAAGAAATTACTTCTCGAGATCATATGCAAAGCTAATGGTAGAAGAGGAATTCTAACACATGTCTCCTGACTCCAGATTCATTACTCTTTGCACTAGACCATCCTCATATCTCTGGTTACTTGTTGGTAATTTCCATTTTTAGTTAATATTTATTCCACTGCCTCCACTTCTGATCTTTTCTGATAACCACCATTATTTTTCTGTCACTGTCTGGTCATTTTCACTGCTCTCAGTAGTTGTAATTTTGTAAAGCTCTAAACATTCTATGATTCTGATCTTTAGTCCCATTAAAATGTATTTTTAGTACTCATCTCAAGTTGAAACTATGCCTAAACCAATGGTCTGACTTGGAATTTTATCTGAGTCCACTCAGCCCTATAACATTTCTAGAAAGAAAATTTCTAGTATATCAGTTTGAATTACTTTCTTGGTAAATTACTGTGTTTTATTTGTATTCAGGGCATAAACTCTATGGCTTTGAATGACTGAGACAGCATTCAAAAAGGTTTTGGCAGGCTAGTATGACAAAGCAAATCTAATAATAATAAATTTGGTTAGGGATAAATATAAAATCCTTGTATCAAAGGAATATACTTTACAAACATAGAGTCAGGCAAAAAGAAAAGAAAGAAAAAAAGAAAGAAGAAAGGAAGGAAGGAAGCAAGGAAGGAAGGAAGGAAGGAAGGAACCGGTAGCTTCTATGGTAGCACAAGTTAAATGTGAATCAACACTGGAATATGACCATCAAAAAAGTTAATGTGATCTAGGGCTGAATTAAGAGAGGCACAATGTGTGGAATAGAATAATTTCTCTTTACTTGCTTGACAGACTTTTTGCTAAGACCTCTTGGATATTGTTTTCAATTCTGGACAACACGTTATTTGGAAAGATACTAACAAGCTAGCACACGATCAGAGGGTGACCAAGGTCATAAAGACAGCATATTATAGTGGGTAGATCACTGTATTTGAAATCATTAAGACTTGTGTTTGAATCCTGAATCAAACCCTTAGTATCTATATGAACCCAGGCAAGACAATTAACCTTTCTGGGTCTCAGAATCCTCATGTGTAAAATGAGGAGGTTGAATCTGATGACTTCTAAGGGCCCTTCCAGCTGTAAATCTATGACTCTATGACTTTATGGTTGAAGAAAGTGACTAGAGGTGATTAGAGAATATTTCCTAAGATGCTGTGTTGAAGGAATGTATTATGTTTAACCAGGAGGAGAGAAATCTCCTAGGTGGATAGGAAGCCTGGATTAAGCTTATTATGCTTGGCCCTTTTTAATTGTTGGAAGTTTCAGAGTTAAATTCCAACTGGATATTGGGAAAAATAGAATGGAGATTTTGAAAAGCAGCAGATTGTCCTTCAGTGAAGGCCTTCAGATGGAGGCCAGATAACCACATATTGAGAATGTTGTAAACAGGATTCATGTTC
Organism: Gymnobelideus leadbeateri; assembly: GCA_011680675.1. Lineage (NCBI taxonomy): Eukaryota > Metazoa > Chordata > Mammalia > Diprotodontia > Petauridae > Gymnobelideus > Gymnobelideus leadbeateri. The sequence goes on from WOXC01002877.1 coordinate 1,875, forward strand.
AAGTACAGGTTGAAATAGATTACCATTTGATATTTCTTTTAACTTTGAGAGTCTCTGATTCTGTGATTCTATAGCATCCAAAATGAGTGGTAACCTAATTTCTTTCAAACCTTAAGTGATAAGAATCTATTAACTCCTAAATCATCCTATGACACTTTGGGAGATTTCTTATTATCAGATTTCTCTCCTCCCTTACGTCTTCAGTACACATTTACCCTGTCCTTTCCACCCATTTTTCCTACTTCTACACTTTGGGACCAAGCTGAAGAAATATATTCTCACTTTCAAATTATTGTTCTTCAGATACATGAAGAAAGAAATTCTGAATTCCCACCTCTCCCCCTAAGTCTTCTCTTCTCTAAATTAAAAATCCACATTACCTTTTAAACTAATGGGAGGACATAATTGTTTCTTTCCTTCAGAGTTAATCTAGTTGAGGACATGCATTTGGGCACATCTATTCATACTCATGAAATGATGGTCAGGCCACAATCTGTGTTAATGTTGTTGATGTTTTTCTTTTTATCAGCTCATACTTTTGCCAAGCAATTTCCTCCTGCTATTTATTTTCCCCTCCACTAAAATTTGTTATGCCAAGGCAAATCAATACTTTCTGTAAATGTTTGAACCCCACATCTAGAAAATCAAACACATAGTTAGAAATATTGAAATCTATCAACACAGACTTCAGAAAGAAAACAAAGAAATACATCCCCCAGCATATTGTGATCCAAAGAAAAAGCAATTACTAGAAATGAATGTTGGTTCAGGACCACTTCCTTCATTGCAAAGTAAAATGGGCCATGGACAGCTCCCCCAGTGCATGATGAGCACACCCAAGTAGTGAATGACATTAGAATGCTGCCATCTTTCATTCTCTTGATTGATGAGTGATGACATTTGAATGGAAAGGCCATGGCTGATGGGGCACATTAAATGTTCACCTGACCAAGCAGAACTTCCTATTAAAAATGTGGGGCTGTTTGTGTTGGATGCGACAAACTAGAGATGAAGAGTATATTGTTCTGTCTTGGCTAGGTGCCAATATGTGAACTTGACACTCAAGGGTCTATTCAAGTCTTATTTTTTATCTCTTGCCTGTTTATGTATAGGTCAGTTGCAATTTGCTTAGCATACATTAAGTACAAATTTCCCATCTTCATGAAACAAGTAAAATGGAGTTCCTTGGAAAGAAAAAAAAATGAAGTTTTCTATCGGGAAAATGGAATAATTTGTAAGGATACCAACCAATATGGTGCCACTCTCACCATTCAACTGGAAAAACTCATGTTATGTGTCTTTTCTGTCCTGCCACTATCAGACTAAATTCCTTGACATATTATATTGAATTTTTGTTCCCTTCTAGTGGCTAATAGGCATATGTGGCATAGTGGGTAGAGCACTGGGTCTGTAGCTAGGAAGACTGAGCTAAAATCTAACCTCAGATATTTAGAAGCTATGTCACAGTGGGTAATTCATTTAACCTTGGTTTCTTCAACTGTAACATGGAGGATAATAATAGCACCTAGTTCACAGGATGTAGTGAAGATCAGATGAGATAACATTTGTTAAGCATTTAGCATGTGATAGAAGTAGAAAAAGAAAGACAGTTCCTAAGCTCAGCTTACATTCTAATGGGGAAGAAAACACATTGTAATGGTAATGGTAATTTGAAGATCTTCCCTACCCCCTTAATAAGCCTAAGGAAATTTGAAGATCTTCACTGCTTTGAATATTTTCCCTGTCCCCTAATAGACTGAATGCAATTACATGGAGCCTGTGATGGGAGGAGTTTGCTGAAGGGTGGAGCAGAGCCCACAGGAAGCTGGGAGTCAGAGCAGCTAGATGGTGGGAGAGAGGAAGCACCTGGGGAGATAGCTAGGCTTATGAGAGTTTGCCCTCTGCTGTGACAACTAGGTTTGTGAGTGTTGGTTTGTGGAGAGGCTAAAGGATGGTGTGGCCCTCTGCTGTGCTATGAAACATTAATTTCTTTGTTACTAGGATGAATTTGACTTTCTGGTGTTGGTGTTGGTTGGTTTTCTGGTGTCTAAATAAATGTTTTGCTTCTGTCAATCCCAAGGACTTGGGTGGTGAGAACTTTCTTTTGTGGGCTTTCAGTAGCTATGGCTCCGAAGGAAGCAGGGCCCTGCAGAACCTTCAGAACCTTCAGTTAGTCACTAGATAACCTCTCCATAATAGCTGTGCCCCCTCTGTAATGACTGATGAGGCTGGGCTGGGAGCAGATCTGATGGTCTGGAAGACACAAAGACATGACCCATCTGGCACATGCCACATTCTGTCTCTTTTTTAGAATGCTTCATTATTTCACCTAAGCTAGCTTACCATCCCTGCTGATGATAGCTTGCTGGCAGTTGGTACTTATGGCAGCAAGGATAGAATGGGGTCCTTCTCTACAGTGTTTGTGTGTTTGTTCCCCTGGGTGTGTGTGTGTGTGGGGGGGGGGTTGGAGAGAAAGAAAAATTGGACTAAATGATTTCTCAGGTCCCTTTGAAATGAGACTTTCATGAATAATATGTACTAAAATTTTTAAATATTAATTTTATTGATATTGTTTATCTCACTTAAATTCATCTCATCTTCTTCCCCCTCTCTTTCCTGGAGAGCTATCCCTTTTAACAGAATTTAATAACTAACATTTATTTAGCACTTCAAAGTTTATAGACCCTTTGCAATTATTATCTTGTTTGATCTTCACTTGAATAAATTTTATATTGATCACTGACAGGCTAGACCAGTTCAAGGATTTCAATCCAGCAAGATTAACCTCCCAGAATTGTTTGGATGATGTGGAGTGGGAAAACTACCAGAAGTAGGAATAAAGATTGGGTGTTATTATTACTAGCTAGACAATGAGAACCACTGGCCATGGAAGGTACCATATATAATACGGAGGAAGGCACCATACTCTCTATATAGCAGTAACTTAAGAAATATTTTTGAATGAATAAGTGTTGAGGGGCAGCTAGGTGGTGCAGTGAATAGAGCACCAGCCTTGGAGTCAGGAGGACCTGAGTTCAAATCCGACCTCAGACATTTAACACTTACTAGGCATCGGACCTTGGGCAAGTCACTTAACCCCAATTGCCCTGCCTCCCCTTCTCCAAAAAGCAATAAATAAATAAATGTATGAATGAGTGAATGAATAAGTGTTGATCCAAAGAGTTGTAAGAATCAAAAAAAGGGAATATAGTAGATTATTGTGCCTGGTTTTATAACAGTAAGGATTCAGTGAGTAGGACCCCAGATCTAGGATTATTTCTTCACTTTATTAAAGGGAATCTTTCTAGATATTTCTCTGGAGGACTGTCAGGGAAAGAGGGCAAACTGTCCATTGAGAAAGATTCCAAAAGATCAGGTCCCTGTTAACCAAGAAGTTGCAGTCTGTCTCGTATTTATTTCATTAAGAAAAATTTGTTGACCTTTCCATGAGAAATCTAATTCTTCTTGAGGCCAAGGGTCAGATATTTTAGAAAAAAAGGAAAAGAAAAAAGAAAGAAAACCTGGCATTTGCAATCACCATCTGTTAGGTTCAGTAAGATCAAAGAGCTTAGGCCCCCCATATTGCAGCTAACAGATTCTGACATGATTTAGCAAGAGTATTCTGGGTAATATTTTTCTCTTTTAACTAATCCACAGTTAATTGAAGAATCAGGCTTAAGATTTCTAAATAAAGAAAAGCTAATTCTTTCTGTGTTTCTTCCAAAGTAGCAGGAGAGCTGATTGCTACCTATTGACATCCTACCTAACTCTCAAGGTCTATTTCAAACAACACCACATCAAAGGCTTCTCCGATTCATACAATAAGTAAGTAATCTTTTCCTCCTCTGATCTTCTTGCTTTTCCTAGTTTCCATTGACACTATATTTATTGGAAAACATGAATGAACTCCACCACTAGATTGTGGAATAGTATAAATTTTTTGGATTTTTGAGTGAGAGATCTTGGGTTCAAATCCTGGCTGGGCTGTTTACCCCTTATTGAGTTTAGGCAAGTCATGATCTTGGTGGGGTTCAGATTCTTTTGGTTTTTTTCCTTAGGGAGATGTGCTTTATTTACATGTTTTCATACATGGTTCATAGGATTCATCCCTCATATTGATCCTCATGGAGTTCTTCTTTCCAAAATGATGTCCTGCTTCTCTCCAGAACCTGGAAGAGCATTGAAGCTGAGAAAGACATCCACGAAGGACTTTTCCTCATTCATCTTTTGGCAAAGGTGCCTTTGCCTGTTTGTCTGAACCAAAACAGACCCTAGAATAATACTTTATATATAGTTGTTGAAAGAATGTAGTAAAAAAAAGAAAAAAATATCCAGTGGTCCTGGTATCTGTCAATCAGGGTGCTGCTTTCTTAATTCCTCTTTCCTGTGGCAAATATTAAAGGCAAAAGTCATTATAACCTAGGGAGTTAAATGTGTAGAAAGCAGCAGTTTAGAACTGCATGTCTTAGAATTGTGTCACATGGTGATTGGTCAGAAAAAGTGAGGATGTTATAGCTGGGAGAAGATAAGTCTTAGATGGGGCATGACAATTCCCTTTAAGTATTTGAGAGGTTATCAGGTGGAAGTACTGTTAAACTTGTTTGCTTGGTCCCAGAGAGCAGGGTCAGGACTGTTGGCAGTTGAAAAGATACATATTTTTACTTGATAAGAGGAAAACATTCCTAAAAATTAGAACTACCCTAATAAGTGACTGCCTCAGGACTTAGTAGTTACCCTGTCAATGGAATTCTTCAAGCAGAACATGATGACCATTGGTCAGAAATTCTATAGCACTTACAGCTGATATCACTTCAAATGGTTACTGGACTTACAATTTGGAGATCCAATGATTCTGAGTCCCTGTTGGTATTGTCCAAAGTGTATGGCTTGGGAAAGAAAGAAGAAGATTCTTTGCTCTATCCCTGTAGAAAGGTCACTAAAAGAGGTAGTGTGGGAGAAGAAAATGAGAAAGATGGGTATTAAATGATTGGCTCCACTACTCCCGGTCTATTAAGGTTTCTTCATCTTCTTTTGAAGCTTTATGATGAGGTCATGGCTATAAGCTAAACATCTGCCCGCATGGCCCATTGATTTCCTTTTATTTAGCAATTCTTTTCCCAACAGAATAGTCTGCAGATGATGTTAGGTAGCAATAACTTATCACACAGTGCAGACTCGGCTAAGAATAGAAGGATTCACAAGAAATGGAAAACTGTCACTACTTTAAAATGGAGTCCATTGGATTATAGTAGTCAGAAGAATCCAGATATTATCGGGAAAAAAATGCATTGTTATGTGAAAAGGAAAGGCATCTTAGCATGGTGTAATAGAACTCTAGAATTAGAATCAGGAGACCAGGGTTTGACACTTTGCCTCACTTTTTTTTTTCTTTTTCTGCAAGTCAGAGAGGCCCCATGCTTCATCAGCATATCTACTAGACTAGAAATGAGAAGACCTGATGTCTCATCTGTAAAATGGGGATGTCTTCACTAACTATCTCACAGAGATGTATGAGGCCAGCACTATGTAATTAAAGCCCCAATTTAAATGTGAGCTGTTGTTAATATGAACCAACCAATCACCAAGCTTTCCCATTTCTTTCTTCAATGTCCCTTGAATTTTGTTTCATTTTCATTTTTCCTTTGATTACTATAGCCATCTGGAACAAATTTGGAGAGGCAGATTATGGCTCTAGTAGGGGAAATCAAACACATTTCCTAAGAGTTATCTGAAAATGGAATGAGCTGCCTTGGGAGGCATTCATTCATCCATCCATCCATCCATCCCTCCATCCATTCTTACTATCTGCCAGCTACTATGGTAGGTACTAGGCAAAAGACAAAAAAAAAGCAGTTTGGAGGCTAAGGTCAAGAGAAAATAGCAGGTGAGGGAGTAGAAGACAACAGAATGTACAAAGGAAAAAAAATACAAAATTTGCACCAAGTAGTACGATGGAGGGAGCACTAGCAAATGGATGGATCAAGATAGGACTCTTGTAAGAAAGAGCAGTTGAGATGAGTCTTAAAAGAAGGCAGATCATCTCCAGACACAAGGGAGAGGGTGTGCATTCCAGAGATGAGCACCAATCTCTTTAATGGAAGGGGAGGGGGAGCAGAAGGCAAATGGTGGTAAGTAAGGAACAGCAAGCAGACCATTTTGGATGGTACACAGAGTGTTTGAAAGTTAGTGATAGCCAACAGTCCTGAAAATGTCTATTTGAGCCAGATTGTGAAGGATTTTTAAACCCAAACAGAGATTTTCCCTCTTAGGTAGAAGATTTTGGAAGTTGTGTGGAAGAGAAGGGAGTCAGAGAAGGGAGAGTCTGATAGCAGGAGAGTGAATAGGAATGCCATTGAAAAAATCCAGGTGCACATGAGATCCTGAACTTGAGTAAAGGCCATGAGATTTGAGAGAAAGGAAGGATGCAAATAACATAAAAGAATAAGAATCCACCCCACTTTGCAAATGACTGTGTAGCTAAAATTCATAGACTGGTTTAAGGTTTATAAAATGCTTTACATATATTATCCCACATAACAACAACAACAACAACAACTACTACTACTACTACCATTTATATAGTACTTTCTATATGCTAAATCCTTTTATTTTTATCTGTTAGCTGATCCTTACAACTGCACTAAATAGTAGTTACTGCTGTTATCCCTATTTTACTGATGAAAGCAAGACTGAAAAAATTTAAGTAAAGGCTGTTAAAGATTTAAGCAAATTGCCCATGATCACCTAACTACTGTCTAAGGTAGGCTATGAACCCAAGCCTTCCTGACTACATGTGCTTTATCCTCTATGTAATGCTATCTCATTGAATCGAGAGTAATTGTTAGTGAAGATTTAAAATTATGAATTGAGAATGCAAACCTACAGGAATGGAAATACAGATATAGGAAAACTAGGAATAAGGTATCAGAGGAGAGGAGAGAGAGAAGCACACCTTCTCATTCCTGGAAACACTTATACACTCTCTCTCTCTGTTTCTCTCTCTGTCTCTGTCTTTGTCTCTCTCCATCTTCCCCTCCTCTCCTCTTTATCTCTCTAGAATGCATTAATAAGATTTTATTCTTTGTATTAAACATAATTGTATACAGAGTATAATAATAACCTTTACAAAATCCTTCAGTAGTTTTTTTAAGTCATCAATGAAATCTGCAATCATATGTGTGACCACTCATCATCTCTGAATACTGTATTATCTAGTTTTACCTAGGAATTAGAACTTGCCTAGCTATTGAATTTTACCTAGGTCAGTTCCTCATTCATTAAAAAAAAGTACAAAACAGTGATAGCTTATATGACTGTGGATTTTATAATTTAAGACAATTTGAGGAAAACAAATGCTTGTTTTGTCATTAGGAAACAGGAATACTTTCCTGTTATTATCCAGTATCAAAAATATTTCACAGTTGGACTTACCTTTTTCTAAGAGTAAAATTAATCCCTCCTATACTTTGGTGATTTGGGGGGGGGGTGGTATTCAGCAGTTCCAAAAGCAAATTCTATGTAAATTTAGACTGAGTCTATGCCAATGGACTATCTATAACTAGGTGCTAATATAAAATATGTCAGCATGTTGGCTAAAGTCCATATGTTAACAAAAAGAGATTAAAATTTTCACCAACATCATTCTTAGAAATTTTGCTGTAGTCCTTAGTGAGAGTCTTGACTGGTTCCTTGAGTATTTATCATATTCACTATGAATATGTAAACATTAATAAATGTCTTCAAGGTGCTTTCCAATTTTGGCTTATGACTTCCTAAAACATAAAAGATCTTCCAGTCCAATGTCAAGTATTTTTTCTACCAACAGTTTAATTTCATTTGTGTAATAAATGTTATCATCTCCTGCAAGATGTATATATACCTGCTTCTGAGATAATGGCAGATTTTTCCACCCTTAATTTAAAAGCTTCATTATTTCCTATGATGAAGTCCAACACAGGCTGTACCAGCTTAGACAAGACCCCAACAAATTCAGAGCAGGCCTCAGGGGATTGAATCACTGGCAGCTGGGACTGTTTCCAGACTTCTCAACCCACAAACAGCAAAGACAATTTAGAAGGTCAGTAGGAGAGGGCTGTCAGACCTAGGTGAGAGAGGAGCACAGGCCAGGTCCAATCCCAATACAGCCCTAGCCCTAGAAAAGCAAGAGCAGGTCTTGGGAGTGACTGAATCAGGAGTAGTGGTGGTGGAGGTGACAGCAGCAGATTCTGGAGCTCTCAACCCACAGATAGTAAGGATATCAAACAACTGGTCAGAAGGAGATTATAGGACTGTCCTTGCTGGCACTGAGGCAGGATTTTGTTGCTTTTCCCATACTTGGATCTGCATCACAGTCCTGGGGCAAGGAGGTACACTGGCATAGCAGAGCTTGTAGCAGCAGTGGAGGTACAGTGCCAGAGAAAAGAAGAGTGCTTGAGGTCACTCACATACCAGAGCATAGGCCAGGAGAGGAGTAAACATCTCTCCTTAGATCATACCACTTTGGATTAACTGAAAACTTATAGGTCCCTACAAGTGTCTCTGAAAACAGCTGTACAAAATCCTTGAAATTTGGGACAGTATGCCCTCCACACAGAAAGCAGAACCCTACCTTAATAAAGAGTTTAAAAGTCAAGTCATAGACTGAGAAAGTGAGCAAACAAAGGGGAAATACTCAGACTAGAGAAACTTACTTTGGTGACAAGGAAGATCAAAACACACACTCAAAAAAAGATGACAAAGTCAAAGTTCCTACATCCAAAGCCTCCAAGATAAAGATGATTTCGCCTCAGGCCATGAAAGAGCTTAAAAATGATTTTGAAAATCAAGTAAAAGAAATAGAGGAAAAATTGGGAAGAGAAATGACAGTGATGCAAGAAAATGATGAAAAATTAGTCAACAGTTTGCTAAAGGAGATAAAAAATACTGAAGAAAATAACACCTTAAAAATAAACTAGAACAAATGGTAAAAGAGGTCCAAAAAGCCAAAGAAGAGAATGCCTTAAAAATCAGTGTCAGCCAAATGGAAAAGGAGGTACAAAAGCTCACTGAAGACAATAATTCCTTAAAAATTAGAATGCAGCAAATGGAAGCCAATGACTTTAGGAGAACTCCAGAAATTATAAAACAGAACCAAAAGAATGAAAAAAAAATAGAAGACAAAGTGAAATATCTCATTGGAAAACAATTTACCTGGAAAATAGATCCAAGAAAGATAATGTAATAATTATTGGAGTACCTTAAAGTCATAGTCATAAAAAAAAGAGCCTTGACATCTTTTTTCAAGAAACTACCCTGATATTCTAGAACCTAAGGCAAAATAAAAATGAAAGGAATCCACTGATCACCTCCTGGAACAGATCCCAAAATGAAAACTCCCAGAAATATAGCCAAATTCCAGAGTTCCCAGGTCAAGGAGAAAATATTGCAAGCAGCCAGAAAGAAACAACTTGGGTATTGTGGAACCACAATCAGTATAACAAAATATATAGCAGCTTCTACAATAAAGAATGAGAGAAATTGAAATAAGATATTCCAGAGGGCAAAGGAGCTGGGATTAAAACTGAGAATCACCTATCCAGCAAAACTGAGTGTAGTTCTTGAGGGGAAAAAATTGATATTCAATGAGGTAGAGGAATTTCGTGCAATCTTGAGAAAAGACCAAGGCTGAAGAGAAAAATAAACTGTCAAATACAAGACTCAAGAGAAGCATGAAAAGGTAAACAAGAAAGGGAAATCATAAGGGACTTAATAAGGTTAAACTGTTTATATTACTACATGGAAAAATGATATTGATAACACATAAGACCTTTCTCATTATTAGGGTAGTCAGAGGGAACAGAGTAAGTTGAATATGAAGGGATATCCAAAAAATAAAATTAAGGGGTGAGAGAGGAATGTACTTGGAGAAGGGGAAAGGGAGAGGTAGAATGGGGTAAATTATCTCACATAAAAGAAGCAAGAAAAAGCTTTTACAGTGGAGAGGAAGAGGGAGAATGTGAGAGGGAAAGAGTGAATCTTTCTCTCATTGGAATTGGCTCAAAGAGGGAATAAAATCCACACTCAAAGTAACAGAAATATTATAAGATGATCAGCTGTGAATGACTTAGCTATTCTCAGCAATACAACAATCCATGACAGCTCTGGAGGATTTAAGATGAAAAACGTTATCCATCCCCAGAGAAAGAGCTGATTGATGGTGTCTGAATACAGATTAAAGTAACGTTTTTTTCACTTTATTTTTCTTGAGGTTTTCTTTTGGGGGGGGAATGGGGGAATATATGTTTTCTTTCACAACATGACTATTTTGGATATGTTTTGTATTACTACACATGTATAATCTATATCAAATTACTTCCCTTCTCAATGAGGGGAGTGGGGGTGGGCAGAAGGGAGAGAATTTGGAACTGAAAGTTTTAAAAACAAATGTTAATTTTTTTTTCATGTAACTGGGAAAAAATTAAATAATAAATACAAAAACCAATCTGCCTTGGTACCTTCTTCATATACTTTCTTCTGTGATTCTGGAAGCTCCGTCCGAGCTACAGCAAGCCATTATTGCTATGCTTTTTAATCTGGATTTTGTTCTTTTAGTATGGGTTGATGTTCCACTTTAAAACGAATGTATGCAGACAAAGGTTTCTTTGGAGCATTTGATAAAGTAACGTCTTTCCTAAACCACTCCGATCCACAGATAGAGCTGCTCGGCGTGAGGTGGCTTCTCCCTAGGTCGGCGGCGGGGGATCAGAAGATAGGGACAGTACAGTACCCTCAGTGCCTCGCAGCTGCCACACTGCGGCGGCGACGCAGCTCTCACTGTGGTGGCCCGTGTCAGGTCTCATCCTCCCTCAGCCCGAAGAGGCGTCGGTGGTAGCAAGTAACTGTGCGTCTCTTAATGCAGCCCAAGATAACGTTAGCATTTTGGGGTTCAATATCATACATATTAATAGATGAGTTTCTCCCCAGCCTCTGTTTTAGGAAGCATGCCCACTACCCACCCTGATCTTTTCAAACCTGAACCAGCACATGGGGCCTCAGACCACCTCTCCACCTTGTCCCGAATAGATATTTTTTTCCTCCCCCCAACCCCAGCACAAAGAGCCTTTTCAGCTAGCTCCCTTTTACCTTCCGCCAAAATTATATAAGCTTCTTGAGGATAGGGGCTGTCTTTCTTTTTGCTCTGATTGGTATTCACAGCATTTAACACAATGTCTAGCAAGTAACTACTAAGCACTACATTACCTCTATATGTATGTATCTACGTATCTGTATATCTGTGTATTTATCCTCAGTCCATCTATCCATCCATCTATCCATCCATCCATCCATCCATCCATCCATCCATCCATCCATCCATCCGTCTATCTATCTTTTTATCCACATACCTACCGACCTACCTACCTACCTATCTGCCTATCTGAGTTTGCGGTCTACTAAAGACCCTAGGTATTTTTATCAGGTAAACTGCTATCTAACCTTAATGCTTTCTCATATCTTAGACTTGTTGGTGCAAAAGGACATTGGATTGGGAGTCAGGAAATTTTGTCTTTAACATAATTTTTTATTTGTAACCTATTCAGGATTGGGGAATACTTTAACTTTTCTGGGCCCCAGGTTTTCCTTCTTTAAAGCTGGGACATCCTGTATTTGCATGCCCCACAACATGTAATTGTTGCAATGATCAAATGAGATGTGTCTAAAGTGCATTTAGATCATAAATGGGTACAAAAATATGAATTGTTACTACTAATATCATTATTGGCATTTATACGATGATATATGTTTCTTATCATGTAAATTATATACATATATGTATACATATGTGCATGGATATGTGTACATAATATGACATGATATGCCATACCATAACAGGAAAATAGGTGCACAATTTCAGAAGGGTTTTTAGTTATTTTTAGTTGTAAAAAAAACCAAAAACAAAAAACAAAAAAAAACGGCCTGGGATAGACAAGGAAGACTTAGTGCTCGAAACAATTGTACAATGACAAGATAGGTTTCTGTGTGGAGTACATACTGCATTCCATTCTTTAGCCAGTAAGAGAACTATTTGGGTGGAAGGACTTGTAGTGAGTGGTCTTCAAATATTTATTTGTTTTCCCACATTAAGACACCAATTAGCCATAAGTCAGCCTCAGCATTCCATTAAATCTTTCTCCCTTTGGCTACAACTAGGATTCTCTTGCTCAAGGGAAAATTAATACAGGATGGGTTTGCCAGGTTTAATTTAATCTTCCATATTTAAAAAAAAAATTCCATTAAAGGAGGTAAAAGATTGAAGCAATCATACTCCATCCCAAGTGCCATAGTCCCTTAGTTACTTTGGAAAATTACATGTACATTTACTTTGTTGGCTTCCTTAATAGAAGGAAAATGGAAACATTTCACATACACTACCCTTCTTCCCCTCCTATTAGAAATATTCAAAGTACTTAGGTAAAAGCTAGATGAAGACTTGTCAAAGATGTTACGAGAGGTTCTTGCTTGGGTACATGTAAAACTAAATAATCCCCGAGGTTTCCTCAGACTCTGAAAGTTTGTAATTTTAATTGAGTTCTCTATTTGCAGTTGGACCAGATAAGAATAAGTACCATTAGATTGTTAATTTCTTCTTTTTTTCTGTAGACAGTGTTTCTGTCTCTCTTTCTGCCTATCTCTTTCTTGTACACCTCTTTCTCTTTCTCTGTCTCTGTCTCTTTTTTTCCTTTTAAAAAATTTTTAATAGTATTTTTCCCCAATTATCTGACAAGACAATTTTTACCATTCATTTTTATGATATTCGTTAAATGGGCAGCTAGGTGGCGCAGTGAGTAGAGTGCCGGCCCTGGAGTCAGAAGGACCTGAGTTCGGATCGGGCTTCAGACACTTAACACACACAAACAAAAACCTAGCCATGTGACCTTGGGCAAGTTACTTAACCCCAATTGCCCTCCAAAAAATCAAAATAATAATAATAAAATAAAATAAAATAAAGGCTTGATTCAATGAGCTTTAAAAAAATTAATTAATTAATTTTAAAAAAAGATATGCATTAAAAATTTTCTTCCTCCCTCCTTCCCTTCCCTCCCCTCTTCCTAAAATGGTAGGTGATATGATACAGGTTGTGCATGTGCTATCATGTAAATACAATGCCATATTATTCACAGTTGTGAAAGAAGAAAAAGATGAAAAGGAAAAAAAAGAAACATGAAAAAGAATAAAGTAAGTGAAAAAGTATGCTTTGATCTGGATTCAGAGTCCATCAGTTCTTTATCTAGTTATAGATAGAATTTTCCTTCCTGAGTCCTTTGTATTTCTCTTGGACTGTTGTGTTGCTGAGAAGGGATGAGTCACTATGTTGCTGATATTGTGTACAATGTTTTCCTGGTTCTACTCATTTCACTTTGCATCAATTCATACAAGTCCTTTTAGGTTTTTCTGACATCTGCCTGTTCATCATCTTTTGTACAGTAGTATTCCATTATATACATATACCATAATTTGTTCTGCCCTTCCCCAATTGATGGGCATCCCCTCAATTTCCAATATTTTACCACTATGTAAAAGGCTGCTATTAATATTTTTATACATGTACGTCCTCCCCCCTTTTTTATGATCTTTTTGGAATACAGACCTAGTAGTAATTAGTATTGCTGGATCAAAGTTTGGTTTCCCTTTGGACATACTTCCAAATCTTTTTCCAGAATGTTTGGATCAGTTCAGAACTCCAATGGTGCATTAGTGTCCCCATTTTCCCACATCCTCTCCAACATTTCTCATTTTCCTTTTTTGTCCAATTATCCAATCCTGTTAGGTATGAGGTGATTGCTCCCAGTTGTTTTAATTTACATTTATCTATTCAAAAATGATTTAAAGTACTATTTTTTTTTTTTTTTTGCTTTTTGGAGGGCAATATGGGTTAAGCCACTTTTCCAAATTCACACAGCTAGGTTGTTTTTTGTTGTTGTTGTTGTTGTTGTTTGTTTGTTTTTGTTGTTGTTGTTGTTGTTTTTGGGTGGGGGAGAGAACGGGTAGTGTGTTAAGTGTCTGAGGTCACATTTGAACTCAGGTACTCCTGACTCCAGGGCCGGTGATCTATTCACTGCACCCCCTAGCTGCCCCATAAAGCACTTCTTAATATGCCTACAGACAGCTTTTATTTCTTCATCTTCAAACTGCCTGTTCTTTGACCATTTACCAGTTAGAGAATTTAGGCTTCTCTTGGGTCTTGATATTGGAGATAATTTTTTTTTTTTTTTGCTCAGTCCTGATCTCCTTATGAAAGCTTGACATCCTTCTATTCATTGAGTGACATTTTTTCCCCCTTAGGTTATTATGCTTAATTTCACTGGGTACCTAATTCTTGGTTGTAGGCCTAGCATCTTTGCATTCTGATATATCAGGATGATATATCAGAATGATCCTTTAATGCAACAGCTGCTAAATTCTGTGTAATCCTGGTTATGGATCCCCAATATTTGTATTGTTTCTTTCTGAACATTTGCAGAACTTTTTTTCTTGACCTTTGTAATTTGGCTATAATGTTCCTTAGGGGTTTTATTTTGGGACCTCTTTCCTAAACTGATTGGTGTATTCTTTCAATACCTTTTTTGCCTTCTGGTTTCAGGATATCAGGGCAGTTTTCCTTGATAATTTCTCGAAAGATGCTATCTAGAGATCAGAGGTTAAACAAAGATGTACATTATCCCCACTGTTATGCAATATGGTACTAGAAACATTAGCTTTAGCAATAAGAGAAGACAAAGAAACTGAAAGAATTAGAATAGGCAAAGAAGAAAATGTTATCATTCTTTACAGATGACATGATATTATATTTAGAGAATCCTAGAGAATTAAATTAAAAGTTACTTGATATAATAAACACCCTTAGCAAAGTTGGAGGATATAAAATAAATCTGCATATATCATCAACATTTCTCATTTCTATATAATACTACCAAAGTCCAACAGCAAGAGATAGAAGAGAAATTCCATTTAAAGTTACTGTAGACATTATAAAATAGTTGAAAATCTACCTACCAAAACAAACCCAGGAACTATATGAACACAATTATAAACTTTTCATAAAATAAAGTCAGTTTTAAATAATTGATAAAACATCAGTTGCTCATGGGTAGGCCAAGCTAATATAATAAAAATGACAATTCTACCTAAATTAATTTTTTTTAAGCAATTGGGGTTAAGTAACTTGCTCAAGGTTACACGGCTAGTCATTATTTATGTGTGGGTGCTCATTTTCTGAGGCTGGATTCGATCTCGGGTCATCCCAACTCTGAGGCCAGCACTCTTACTCACTGAGCCACCTAGCCGCCCTTGCCTAAATTAATTTACTTATTGCATGCCATACCAATCAAAATACCAAAATTTATTTTGTAGAGCTAAAAAAAATAATAATAAAATTCATCTGGAAGTACAAAATGTCCAGAATATCAAGGGAATAAATGAAGAGAAATGCAAGGGAAGGTAGCCTAGCTGTACCAGATCTAAGACTGTCTTATAAAGCAGCAATCATCAAAACTACTTGGTACTGGCTAAGAAATAGAGTGGTGTATCAGTGGAATAGATTAAGTACACAAGACATAGTAGTCAATTACTCTAGTAATCTACTGTTTGATAAATACAAAGACTCCAGTTTCTGGGATAAGAACTCACTATTTGGCAAAAATTACTGGGAAAACTGGGAAATAGTATAGCAGAAACTAGGCATAGACCAACAATATCTTATAACATATACCAAAATAAAGTCAAAATGGGTACACAATTTAGATATAAAGGCTGATAATATGAGCAAATTAGGAGAGCAAGGAATACGTCACCTGTCAGATTTGTGGAGAAGAAAAGAATTTATGGCCAAACAAGAGATGGAGGGCATTATGAAATTTAAAATGGATGATTTTGATTACATTAAATTAAAAAGGTTTTGCACAAGCAAAACCAATGCAACTAAGATTAGGAGGGAAGCAGAAAACTGGGAAAGAATTTTTATAACCAGTATCTTGGTTAAAGGCCTCATTTCTAAAATACATAGAGAACTTAATCAAATTTATAAGAATACAAGTCATTTCGCAATTGATAAATGGTCAAAGGATATGAACAGGCAATTTTCAGATGAACAAATCAAAGTCATCTATAGTAATATGAAAAAATGCTCTAAATCACTATTGAGTAGAGAAATGCAAATCAAAACTACTCTGAAATACCACATCACACCTATCAGATTGGCTAACATGACAAAATAGGAAAATTGTAAAAGATGGAGAAGATGTGGGAAATTATAACAGTAATGCATTGTTGGTGGAGTTGTGAAATGCTCCAACTGGATCAGTTGTGAACTGATCTTCTGGAGCGTAATTTGGAATCATGTCCAGAGGGCTATAAACCTATGCATACCCTTTGATCCAGAAATACCATTATTAGGGCTGTATCCCAAAGAGATTATAAAAAAGAGAAAAAGGACCCACATGCAAAAAAATATTTATAACATCTCCTTTTGTAGTGGCCCAGAATTGGAAATTGAGGGGATGCCTATCAGTTGGAGTGTGGCTGAATAAGTTGTGGTATATGAATGTAATGGAATACTATTGTGTTATAAGAAATGGTGATCAGGCAGACTCCAGTGAAACCTTGAAAAACTTTTATGAACTGATGCTGAGTGAAGTGAGCAGAACCAGCAAAACACTGTATACAATAAAACACATTATGTAATGTCTAACTTTAATCAATTTATTTCTTCTTAGTGATGCAGATAACTCCAAAAGACTCATGATGGAAAGTGCTATCCATGTCCAGGAAAAGAAATATGGAGTCTGAACGCAGTTCAAAGCATGTTATTTGCTCCCTCTTTCTTTTTTTTTTTGTTCATTTCTTCTTTTTCATGATTTCTCCTATTGGTTTTAATTCTTCTTTACAACATGACTAATGTGAAAATAGGTTTGATATGAATGTATATACAGAGCCTATATCAAATTACATGCTGTCTTGGGATGGGAGGAAGAGGGAGTTGGGGAGAAAATTTGGAATTCATATTATGGAAGTGAATGTTGAAAATTAAAATAAATAAATACATTTAATTAAAAAAAAAAAGAAAGATGCTGTCCAGGTCCTCCTTTTTTATTTTTGCTTTCAGGTATTCCAGTGATTCTGACACTATCTTTCCTGGATCTGTTGTCCAAGTTAGTTGTTTTTCCCCTTGAGGTATTTTATATTTTCTTCTATTTTTTCCTTGTTTTGAATTTGTTTGATTGATTCTTGATGTCTCATAGAATCACTAGCTTTTACTTGCCCAATTCTAACTTTTAAGGAGTTGTTTTCCACAGTTAGCATTTTGTACTTCCTTTTTCATTTGACCAATTATACTTTTTAAGCAGTTGTTTTCTTTTTTCTTAGCTGTTGACACTCTTTTCATAATTCTCATGCATCATGCTCATTTCTTTTTCCAATTTTTCTTTTACCTCTTTTCTATGATTTTTAAGCTCCTTTTTGAGCTTTCCCATGAATTCTTTCTGGGCTTCAGACCACTTCCTCTTTTTCTTTGGGGTTTTTCCCTTAGGTGTTTTGATACTGTTGTCCTCTTTTGAGTTTGTGTCTTGGTCTTCCCTGTTGCCATAATAACTTTCTATGACCAGATTCTTTGTTGTTTGCTCATGATTTTTGCCTTTTTTCTTTCCTTTAAATTTGAGCTGGGCTCCCAAGGTAGAAGAAGCATTGTCTCAGCTTTCTTGTGCCACTGGCTGCAGGCTCTTGTTTACCTGATAATGCTCTGATGTTTCCCTGAGGCCTACAGGAGACTTTGTGTGTGGTGCTGCCCTGCAAGGATTCGGTGAGAGGTGGCTGGTGCTACTGGAGGCTGTAGGGGTCTGGTAGCTTACTTGGTACTAAGCTGGGGTTCTAGAGTTGGTGTATGGTGTGTGCTGAGGCCAGTGGGGTGTTTCTGTGTTTCCCTTGGGCTACACTGAAACATATGGAGGTCTGACTGCTGGAGGCTACCTGTTTGCTGGACTGAGCTCTCCAAAATTTTACCCAAGTGAGACAGATCTTTCTTGCCAATCTTCCAAATTTCTTGGGCTATCATACTGTCTTTTGTTGGTTTGGCTGTTCTAGGATTCATTTTGGAGTACTGTTTTTTGGTTGGTTGGAGGTGAATATCGGACTGCTTACTCTGCCATCTTCCCTGTTTCTATTTTTGTCTCTCTGCCTCTTTCTGTGTGTGTGTCTGTCTTCATACACACATAGATACACACACACACACACAAGCATATACACACAGAATCTCTCGGTTTTGACTAGGCTGTAGGTGAAGCTACTACTCATGAGCTTGACCCCACCAATAACTGACTGTGGAGTAAGGTTCTTTAACCTCCTTTTCTGAGCCACATTTACCTCTCCTTAGGCAGCACAATGCCTCTCAGGGGCTCTCTCTACTGGTGCCATACCTGGTGTGGACATCTGATTGTATGTAGTTCAGATCTCCCAAACTCAAACAATCCACCAGCCTCAATCTCCCCAGTAGTAAGGATTGCATGCTATCTCTCTTAAGGGTTAGCTCTAGCTTAATGCTCTGCACACAGTAGGTGTCGAATAGTTGTTTTCTTATGGTAAAGTTCTAGGGGATTTTGCAAAAGTGGATGGATTTCCTCCTTTGTTCTCCTTGCTGCCTGGCAGGTTCTATAGGAGTTCCGGAGGGGAGGACATGGCACACCAGTGGAAATGCCAGACTCAAGCAACTCTGCTATGTTTACATGGAACAAAAAAAAGAGCATTTGAAGAGTGTGATATGTAAGGCAGACAGCAGCTCCCTTGTTCTCTTGCTGTGTTCATGCCCCTGTTGACCAAACTGAATGTGTGAAGGGATTTAATATCATGAATAATATATAGGCTTCTCTCAGTGCCTCCTAACAAGCCTGTACTTGTCGACCAAACTGCTCCCTATTTGTCCACTGTGGCAGAGAAGGGATTCTGCTGAGATAGCTCCTAGTACTTCAGCAGCCTCAAGGTTTCTGAATTAAATCACAGTGTGTGGTTCAAAGACCACTGGGCAAACTTTTCAGCAATGATACACACATACACAGAAGCTTTCCCAAAGCCCTACCCAGGCGGATAAGAAACCCAACCATGATAAGTGGGACAAAATGTATATTGGCAGAGAAATTGAATTAAATGTCATACTGGGTCTTTTTAAGTGGTGGAGTCATCTGAGAAAACTTTCTAGGAATGCTCATTCCAGTGACAGGCTGTGTTTAGAGTTGGTTCCTCCTCCTGTCTTCCTTTCTTTCCTTTTGTAGAACCCCCTTCCCATGCATCCAGAACATGCAATTCACAGAATCTGAGAATAAGAAGGGACCTTAGGGGCCTTCCTATATAATCTGTACATGAAAAATAATTTCGACTACAACATAGATGACACATGGTAGCCTTTGCTTGAAGAAAAGTGACAGGATTCCCCTCCCTACCCTGTCTATTATACTTGGTATAGATCTGATTTGTTGGGACGATTTTCCTCCATCAATTAAAATTTCAACTCATTCGTTCTAATTTAGCTTTCCACGTCAGCCATTCACACCTCCTGTGCCACCTCAATATTTGGCATCAGCCTACCTACAACAAGAGGGTGTCAAACCAGTCACGGGATGCACCTGAGACCCTATCTTTTCCTACCAAGCACCAGACCCTCTTCCCCATCACTTCATGATCCTGTTTTGAATAGTCCAGACAACTTAAGCAGAAAAACTAAACAAGTGATTTCTGGCATGCCAGAAACTGGCATGGTCTGGGTATCAGAGCATGAGTCTATGTGCTTCCTGAGATATTAACAACGTCCTTACTTTTGAATAGCTTAAACATCAGCCCACACAGCCCTGTGTATTCAGTGCTTGATGGAGATCTAAATACTGGATCCTAGGGGTGGCTAGGAGGCACAGTGAATAGAGCACTGGCCCTGGAGTCAGGGGGACCTGAGTTCAAATCTGGCCTGAGATACATAACACAAAAACTAGCCATGTGACCTTGGGCAAGTCACTTAACCCCAATTCCCTCCAAAAAGCTAAAATAAATAAATAAATAGATAAAGAAATAAAAATTAAAAAAAATAAATATTGGATCCTTGTAGGTGACAGTGATGTTCATATGTCTTTGCTTCCCCTCTAAACTCCTTCTCAGTCCCTCTAAAGTTAAGCACCATACCTTGTGTGATGTTAAATGCACCCGTCATAAAAGGCCTGTTGCCTTCAGCATTATCGTTCAGTTTCCCTCTTCTATGGAAACTTCATAGTCCCCAATGAACAGGTGCAACTGAATAAAATAGGGGGACAAAAGGATTTTTTTTTAAGTGGGAGTCATGAAAATTATCATTCCAAATTTCTCTATAAGAAGCAAAACAATAAATGGACCAATGCATAGGGATTCAGAGACTCTGGTTAAGAGTAGCTCCACCACTTCTTCATTTCCTCCTCTAGTTGTGTGCCATGGACAAATCATAATCACAGAGTCAAAGAATGTGAGACCTCTGAAGACCCTAGTCTAACCATCCCCTCCTTTTACAGAGGAGGAAATTAAAACCTCAGGAGAGAAATACATTTGACCACGACAATGGCAGAGCCAAGGCTAGCTAGGTCCCAGGTCATCTGTATTCCATTCTTCTGGTCTTTTTACTGCTTAAAAATATGGTGGCAGTTCTTAAGAGATTACATTCTAATGGTTGATATAGGATGGCAGTTTGAGAGAAATCTCTTGGACATCAGTTTGTTTTTTTTGGAAAATGAGTGGGGTTGGGCTAGATGACTTCCAAATCCCCTTCCAGACCTAGATCTATGATCCTATAACTATGAATGATATCCTTGCCTTCAGTGTCTAAGGACTTAAAACTTCTTGGCTACCCATAGCCTCTTGATCTTGGGAAAATAAAAATCACTTTAGGAAGTTATATCTATATCTATATCGATATCTATATATATATATATATATAGATATAGATATAGATAGATAGGTAGATAGATAGATAGAAAGATAGATAGATATAGATATAGATATAGATAGATAGATAGATAGATAGATAGATAGATAGATAGATAGATACATTAAGCCACTGGAGAATCATATAGAATAATACAGTATCTTAAAATGTGTTATTTCTTAAATACATGTATTACTTTAGCATAGATCATAATCCTATTTTATGTCTAATGAGGTCATAAGATAATAGATTTATAGTTGGAAGTAAATTAATTCAGCAGCCATATAATCCCACTCTCTCATTATAGAGATGAGGAAATTGAGGCCCTAGGAAGTTTAAGTGACATACTAATGGTCACACTGATAGTGTCAGAGATGGAATTGTGGAGAATGGTGTCACCTAATAGCCAACCTTGGAGCAATTGACCTTTTTTTTGTATTTAATGATGATGATCATGAGGATGATTAATGATGATAGCTAGCTTTTTATATAAGTTTACAAAGAACTTTACAAAAATCCTATTTATTCCTCACAACAACCTTGGGAGGTAGGTGTTATTATAATTCCCGTTTTACAGATGAAGAAACTGGGACAGAGATTAGATGACTCATCCAAGAGGTATCTGGGCTCAGGTTAAACTTGAGTCCTCCTAACTCCAGGTCCAATGCCCTACTCAGACTGTCTTTAGAACACAGTGTGTCCTGGGCTGGGCATCTCAACAGGGACTGCTAGAGTTTGTTTTCTGTTAGCTTTGCTGTGAAGAATCCAGGGTCACTTTTATGACTCGATGAATCATAATAGTAGGGGCTAAGTGGATTGTGAAATGATGGCTTTGTGGCAATGTCCCCTTACATTTCACAGTACATTCTCATGTACTGTCTCATTGGATCTTGTACTAGAGTTTTTACTTCATTCTTCCTATTAAGTTAAAAGAATGGGTGCTTAGAGAGCAAATTGTAATTTGTTAGGATGTATTTGCTTATAAAGACACGAGATGTGTTTCTTTACAACTTCCTCTCGGTGCTTCTCTACCCTCTGGTACCAAGTAGAATAAGCCCAATTTATTTGCAAGTCATGGCATCTCCTTCTTGATATCATGGTCGTCTTTGAGAATGAAGGACAGTCAACAACAACAGCAACACCAAGAATAGGTCTAATAGCCCCTCTTTCACATGATGATCATTCGAATATTTGCAGGTTGTTCTCTTGCTATAATCTGCCCTTGTCTCCTCAGGCTTAATATCCCCCAGTATTTTTTTTTTTTTTTTTTTTTGCCTTTTTGGTGGGCAATTGGGGTTAAGTAACTTGCCCAAGGTCACACGGCTAGGTTTTTGTTTTGTGTGTGCGTTAAGTGTCTGAGGCCGGATCCGAACTCAGGTCCTTCTGACTCCAGGGCCGACGCTCTACTCACTGCGCCACCTAGCCGCCCCTCCCCAGTATTTTTAACAGAACTTTAAGAACTAATCTGTGATGACCCTTTCAACTTGAGCATTTTCAAGAAAGATGCAGATGTTGGGAGAAAACATTCCTCTGTTATTGGCATTTAGTAGAGATGCCCAAAGTGACAGCAAGGTTATTTGGGATATGTCACCATAGTATGTCCATTCTATTGAGTGGAACACACTTTTGATACCCACAGTTCCAGATCTAGTTCCCATGGCCCATTACATCATTTTGTTCCCCAGCATTTCCCTCTATAGGCTTCCAGGAAGGAAATAGACTCCAGGTAATTGGCCACATTAAAACAGGATGCCCAGATTCCTTGTGGAGAGGAGATTTTAAATTAGATTTTTATTTCATTAGGAGATTGTCTTTCTTGTTCTCTTTTACCCCCTCTCAGTTTTTTTTTTTTAATACAAAGTTTGTGGTTTTGAAAATAACTTGAGAAAAATGTACTGACCTCAAATATACTGACCAGGTACAATGGATTTGTGCCTAGAAAAGATTGGGGCACCCTGGCCACAGAATTCTCAATTGACTCTCACACAAATCTAGACAGGAGCAATTCAGTTTCTTTTCTCCCCTCTAAAACATGGAAAGCTGGAAAGAGCTCCAGAAAATGAGGGACTGGACAAAGGTTGCACATACAGTAAAGCCAAAATGTAAACTTGGGTCTTCTGGCTCTAAATTTAGTGTTCTTTTTAGTCATTGGTACTACCTACCCCCTGACCCCTCAGCCAACTCCCAACCAAGTTTTACCATCATTCTACAGTCTTTCCCTTTCTCTCTGCCATTTTTCACAGATCAGAATAATAGAATCTCAGGGTTACAAACAGTGGTATGCTATTAAACATTTAATAACCCACTCACCCGAAAAAAAAATTGGCCACAGACACATTTTTTTCTCAAAAATTTTATTTTAGACTCAAATGCCAGAACACAGAGAATAGATAAAAGAAACAAAAACATATCATAAAGTTAAATATTGGAACTTAAATACAAAGTTAGAAAGAATAAAAACGTCACATGTATAGCAGAATGTTAGAAAGGATTCAAAATATATGACAATAAATTTTCATTTCAAGAAAGCCTATGTGATAAATAATACTAGTGTTAAGAATTGTCCATCTTTTCTTTGATTCCTTGTCAGTTTTCTTTTGTTCTCTGCTGTGCACTTTTTAATTTTGTTCTTTATTTCCCTCCCCTCAACACCTCCTCGCCAAGTTCCCAATAAAGTTTAGATATGTTTCTCTTTAGCCATAAATATGTACATACCCTCCCCACCTCACCCAGGCTACAATAAAGTTTAGATATATTTCTCCATAGCTATAGATATATACATATATAGACATATACTTTCCCAAACCTATTCTACTCCTGATCTTTGTTTTTTATGTATATGAATATCTCATTTCCTATCCCTCCTGCCTCCTCTACTTTACTTTTACCCACTACCTTGCCCTCCTATGACTTGCCTACCCCCTCCGAGGATCCCTCCCCTATCCTCCCATTCCCATAAATCTAAATGCCCTTCTATACCCCTATTATATATATATATATATATATATATATTTATACGTTCTCCCTACAGACACATTTTTTAAATTTAATCTGTATTATTCATACATTCTCCACTACTTTCTTAAGTCTAAAAAATCAACAAAATAAATTAAGCCCTCTTTGGTCGCCTTTGCCAATTTTAGAAGTATTGATGCTTACACTAAAAAATTAGCAATGGGCTCTCTTAAACCAGTATGGGCTGACTCCAGAATACTCCTGATTGGAAGGGACCTCAGTCACCATCTAGTCTGACCTATAACCAAAAAGAGTCCCCCTGCCTAGTTTTCTTCAGCTGTTATCCTTTCAGCTAAGAACTAGGGCTGAGGTGAGCATTAAAAGAATTCTATAGCCACAGGGAATTCTCCCGAATGGACCCCCATTCCTTCAACTCCAAACCCTCCCTAGCTGAGGCCCAGGTGCTACTGTCCATCCCTACCTTCATTCTGTCATTAAAACTGTTCTAAAAGCTGCAATGCTTCCCGCTCCCTCCCACCCTCCCCCCACTTCCCGCCCCTTTCCATCAATCTTCCTTCTCAGATGATTAGAATACAATCCATTGGCCTCCTGAACTCATTACAATCCTTTTCCTAATGATCTCATAATGTCTCCCAGGCAGAGCCAAGTTACTGGACAGATAATGATGTCAATTATGCAAAACCAAGGTGAAGGCTTCTAACCTCCTGCCAGGTTGTGACTTTATTTTCCTTAGGGGTAGTGGTGGGGGTGGGATTGAAGAGAGGTGTTCCTATTTACATAACTTGCATTATTTACATAGCATTACACTATTTTAAAGTGCAGCCAGAGATGAAAATCTCTGAAAAGAATGAAAGGGAAAAATATATTAGGTGAGATAAGGCAGGGTGGTGTTGCGGAAGGATTGCTGGAGAAGGAGTCTCAAGGAATAGATTCCAGTCCTAGCCCTACCACCTACTACTGGTGTGACCTTGGGGAAATCACTTAAGCTTCTAGTGTTCAGTTCCCTTTTAGATATAGATTCTGGTTAGGAGGGCTGGAGGGTTGAGCACTAAACTCCTCCAAATGCCTCCCTTTTACAAAGGGCAGAAACTGGACTTTTGGCCACTCCTCTCTGTGTCTGTTGCCCTGTGTGGTTTCAGTTTTACTGAATAGGATGCTCTATCCCCCCCAGCTTCCCATTCCCCACCCCCCACCCCAATTAGATTGTGAACTCCTTGAGGGCAGGGACAGCCTTTTCTTTTTTAAATTGTATCTCCAGTATCTCCAGGTGTTTATTGGATTGGATTGGGTCTGAGAATTAAAAGGCAGCTAAATAGCATAGGGGATGGTGCACAGGATAGTCTGAAGACCTCAGTTTAAATTTAACCTCAGACTCTTACCAGCTGTGTGACCCTGGGTCATAGTTTAACCTCTTATCTGCTTCAGTTTTCTCAACTAGAAGATGAGGATACTAAGAACACCTCTTTCCCAGTGAAGTTGTGGGGATTTACTATGATACTTAGTATTTAGCACAGAGTCCCGCACATAGTAAGTGCTTAATAAATGTCTGTTTCCTTCCTGTTAGGTTTTTGATAGGAGGAATTGGTAAGAGTGAATAGCCAAACAAAACCAGTTCTAAAATCTTAGGATTTCTTAACAACAACAGAAAGATGCTAGACTCAATCATCATTTTTTAGAGTTAGACCCTGAAGAGATCTTAGGGAGTCAGCAGGTCCATCACCCTTATTTTACCTATGAAGAATCTTCAGCGTAGACAGGTTAAGTGATTTGTCTTATGTCGTACAGGTATCAAATGACAGAGCTGGTATTTAAATCCAGACCCTTGGTCTCAGGTGTGCTTATCCACCTCCAACTGCCTATTGGCCATTTCAAGCTAGATGTCCTGTAGACATCTCAGCATGTCTAATAGAGAACTCATCATCTTTTCCCCCAAACCCCTCTCTTTCAAACTTCCTCATATCTGTCATGGGCACAGTTGCACTCTTAGTCACAATCCAGGCATCGCTCTCATTGTCATTGACCTCATATGTAAAATCAGGTGCCCAAACTTGTCTCTTTTACTTCTACAATATCTACCACCTCCTTCAATCCCATTCATACTCTCACCTCCCCAGTCCAGGCCCTCATCAAGGCTAATGTGGACTGGGGCAAAAGTCTCTTAATTATTCTTTCGGTGCCTCCAATGTTTATTTCTCTACAATCCTTCGTCTACATAGCTACGAAAGCTGATTCTAAAGTTCAAGCTGGACAATGTCACTACCATACTCAAAAAACTCTACTGCCTTCCTTTTGCCTCTATGATTAAATACAAATCCCTCTGGCATTTAAAGTCTTTTATCATCTTACCCCAATCTATGTTGCTACCTCTACTGTACATAGTGGTTTTCCATTTCCCTTCTAAATGCCTTTATATGGATTGTCCTCCATGCCTAAATTATGCTTGTTCTTCACTTCTTTAAATCCCTAGCTGCTTTCCAAACTGTGCTCTAGCACCATCTTTTACATAAAGTCTTTCCTGATCTGCATAGATGTCAATGCCTCTCCTCCTCACCACATAAAACCTTGTATTTATTTTGTATAGATTTGTATTGCAAATAGAATGTAAGCTCACTGACATCCGAATATTATTGTTATCCATATTCATTTCATTTTTGTCATTTTTCTACTGTCTAACCATATAGCATGTCGTGCTGTTGTTCAGTCATTTCAATCACATTCAATTCTTTGTGATGCCAGTTGGGGTTTTCTTAGCAAAAAAATGTAGTGGTTTTCTTAGCAAAGAATGTAGTGGTTTTCTATTTCCTTCTACAGGAAGGAAATTATATATATATATATATATATATATATATATATATATATATATATACATTCCTTCTACAGTTCACTTTACAGATGAGGAAACTGAGGGAAACAGGGTTAAGTGACTAGGGTCACATAGCTAATAAGTGTCTGAAGCCAGATTTGAACTCAGGAAGAGTAGTCTTTCTGACTCCAGTTCTCTATCCACTGTGCCACACTGTTTTTGTTGTTGTTCATTCTTGTCTGACTCTTCACAACTATGTGTACCACAGCATGCCAATACTGCCTATCAGGTTTTCTTGGCAAGAATACTGGAATGGTTCGCCATTTCCTTCTCCAGTGGATTAAGGCAAACAGAAATTAAGTGGCTTGCCCAGGATCACACAGCTACCCTGTGTCCAAGGATAGATTTGAATTCATGTCTTCCTGACTTTAGGAGCAGCATTCTATCCAATGAGTCACCTCGCTATCATACTTCTGGGCTCAAATTCTGTCTCTGCTTCTTATTAGATGTGAAACATTAGATTAGTCATTCTACCTTATTTTCTTCAGTTTTCCTCCACCATAAAAAGATTACCTGAAGATCCCCTCATCTCCAAATCTGTGATACTAATCTCTTAGAAACCCGAGTATCTTTCAAAGCTCACCTCAAATGCCACCTCTTGATGTGCCGTGCAGCCTTTCATGATTATTCCAACTGCTATTATGACCTCCCCCCAAAATTACCTTGTATTTTTTTGTGTGTCATGTTAATATTTATACATGTTCATGTTGTCTACCCCCAATAGAAAGTAAGGTCCTTTCGTATATAGTACCCTGAATATAGTAAGTGCTTAATGAAAATTTGTTGGAAAATGGATTAAGTTCTTAAGAGGAGAAAGAGTATGGCTTGGAAGATAGCATATCTGGTCCTGCCTCTGGGCTCTGCTGCTTATCAGCCTTGTATACCTTGGCACATTCTAGGACCTTGGGATCCTAGGAAGGGGCCTTAGTGACCATCTCACCCAACCCCATGATGACAGGCTTGTGAGGAGGACAGTGCTGTGTTAAACCTTCAAAGTGCTCTATTATTGTAAAGCATTGTCTCAGATTCAGAAGAGAACAGAAAAGTCAGCTGACCCCAACTCCTGCCTGAAGCATGAATCCCCTTTTCAATGTTCCTAACAAGTGATAGAAATATTGGAGTAACTTTTTACATGCGTGATGAATTTGAATGCTGCCTCCAGGGAATGCTGGGACTTGTCACTTTTTGATGTGAACCATCAAAGCTGTTGCGTAGGTAAGGTAAGGGCCTTGATAAGGAACCAGTCATGGATTCTCTTTCAGGATATGTGCATGCTTCTGACCTTCAGATGTGTGCCTCTGTTCTTATCAACACAGCCAGGCAAAACTGGGGCTTAGCTCTCTTTCTTCTGGTCTCCCCCTACAGCAACTCTGTCTCTTGTAAAATCTTTGCAACAATGCAGAGGAGCCTTTCTGGGTGACTGGTAGTCGGTGTTAGCAGCAGCAACGAATGTGGGGTGCTTCTCCACTGAGGTTACTTCCCTCAGTGATGGCAATGAGTCCTGGCTGGAGGCAGAACCAGTGGTCTGAAGGGCTATGCCATTCCCAAGGCTCTTGAGGTCAGAGTTCTGGGGTGTCTCCATCAGGGTCTGGGAGGAGGTTCAAGGTTCAGATAGGAGTTTGGCACATCTAGCCTATGCTACCTTGTATCTCTCCTTCAGGGAGCCTTGTTGCTTTGCTAGGATAGCCTGTCCAACCCATAAATGTCAGTCAGTCAGTAGCTGGTGAGGATAGCCGGCTCCAGTTTCTTAGTAGTTTCTTCTCTGGTGATCTATATTATTTTATGCTCATGATAACACATTTATATTAAGTCTTAGTTTATAAAGTGCTTTGTAAATATGTTTGATCCTCATAATAACCCTGCTATTAAATTCTGAATTTTACAAATGAAGAAACAGGAGCTCAGAGATGTCAAGTGATTTGCCCAACATCACACAGAGAGTAAATCAATTAATCAATCAACATTTAAATGCCTACTATGGGCCAAAAGTCTCACATTGTGCCCAACACATAGTAAGCACTTAATACTTATTGACTATCAGCTGACTTGAAAATCAAGCCTTCTTGAATTAACTTCAGTGCCCTATCCACTGCATGGCCGCCTTGGCCAAGAGTCCCAGAGAAGAGAAATAAATTGCCCAAAGTCATACGTTGAGTTAACGACAGAGTCAGAATTTGAAACCATCTTTCAATCACTTTTTTTTTTCTTGACTATATGAAATAATGTTCCTGACCACACTACTGATCTAAGCTGGATATAAGGAAAATGGACGAGAGAAAATATTGCATGGTAAGGTAGAAGGAGTAACACCGAACAGGGAGGGCAAAGCATTACATGGAGGCACTGAAATGTGGCTTAGAAAAATGATCCACATGGAGAGAGCTGTACATTAGAGCATTAGAACCAGACAGGCTTACTAGATATGATCTCACACACACAGACACAAGCAAATATGAATAGTTTCTCTTTTTAAGCCAAGTCTTTGAGTAATTGCTATTTTTTTTTTTAAGCAGAGAGACAGTAGGGGTATAGTAGATCCCATTACATCAGGGATCTTAAATCTTCTCTTTTGTTCCTGGGTATGAAAATGGGTAAGTTATTTAATCTCACTGGACCTCACAGGGTTCACTTATAAAATGGAGATGTTAACACCATACCAGCCTGAAAGAAGAAACTAGGTCTAATGTTTTCTGGAGTCCCCTTCAAGCTCCCAGATCTGCAGTTAGGAAGAATGACCAACTAATTCTGAGTGAAAACCTCGTGGCTACCACAATCAGTGACTCCAAAGTTCATTTCAACCTTTGCTTTCTGTCACTCTTAAAGGTCACATCATTTTCCCCTTTTGCTGAATTCTTACAGAACATATTGTATCACAAATATTGAAAAACAGTTAGTTGTAATGGAAACAAAACAAAATGAAGTCCCTTGCACTAGGGTCAGGAAGCTCCAGGTTTGGTCCCTTCTTGATTCCCAACTAATTGTGTTACCTTAGAAAAGTCACTTGATATTTTTGAGTCTCATATTTACCATCTGTAAAATGAGAACAAATATAAGGGCTTGCATCTGTCTTCCATGATTATTACAAGGAGGCAGTCTGTTCATTTTTACTTTATAAATTGTTCCCATTGGGGGTGAGAAGGGAAAATTGATGAGGTATAAATGAAAATAAATGAAAAGATGGATAGATGTAAAATCCTAAATTACCATGCAGATAAATTATATTAATGCATTCACAATCCAACCACATATAGAACTAGCTATTCAGTAAATACTGAAAGAATGAACAGTCCACCAATACTTATTAAGCACCTGCTATGTGCCAGATATGTATTAAGCACTGGGATACAATATTTTAAGAGGAAAAAAAAATCAAGTTTAATGAAGGAATCAGCATGTAAACAGTTAGATCCAAACAAGATATATACAGGACACTTGGGAATAGACATGGGGGAAGGAACCAAGGCTAAGAAGGACTAAGGAAGAAGGCTTCTTCAGGCGATGCTACTTTAACTGAGATTTGGAGGAATCCAGGGAAGCCAGAGATGAAGAGGAAGAATGTTGCAGGTATGGGAGACAGACAGAATCAGGAAGAAACTTAAGTATAAGGAAGAGTAAAGGAGCCAATGTGACTTCACAGAATATATAGAAAGGAGTAAGACATAAGAAATCTGGGAAGGCCGAAGAGGCCAGGTTATAAAGGACCTTAAAATTCAACAACGAGCTTTTATATTTGATCCTGGAGGTAATAGGAACCACTAGATTTTATTCAATAGTAGGATACTAGACAGACCTACATTTTAGGAAAATCAGTCTGACAATTGAGTGGAGCATGAACTGCGATGGGAGAACAGATTTGAGGCACGGAGACCAACCAGCAGTCCCTTGCAATAATCCAGTGATGAGGCAGTGAAGGCCAATGCATAGCTGCTGTGTTGGAGGAGAAAAAGGAGCATATATAAGAGATATTATGAAGATAGAAAAATCAAGTCTTGTTAGTGATTAGATCCATAGCCATATCCATACTTATATGGATATGAAGAGGTTAGGACTGGACAAATAGTCTGAGATTTACTAGTTATTGAATGAATTATTAAAATAATGTTGAATGAATGGATTTTTGCATTTGTTTGAAATCTAATCATGTCATAAGCTTCCTCAAAACAAACAACAAGAAGAAACACCACAGCTTTTCACTGACTAGCTGCTGCCTTGAAGGGGAAAAATAACACACACATCAGCAAATCCTCAACTTAGAATTGAAGGCTCTCCACAATGTGACTCCTACTTAACCTTTCCCCCTTGATTGTGTACTTATAATTCTGTCTATCAATCAATAAGCACTTGTTAAAGACTCTAGGGCAGAGATGTAGACAACAATATGTAAAGAGGACAATGAACTTGCTCCATGTCAAGGACTGCCTTTCTTCCTTTGTTCTCTGTCACTAATCTGCACAAAACCCCCACAAGACTCTAGGAAATATAACTTTCTGGTCACCATAAGTAAGGATGGGGTCTTTTACTGAAGCAACCATATTCTGAACCAGGAAGAATTACTGAAAAAGAGAGAGAAGACCTATTCCAATTCCTTGTTAGAGATGACAAACCTTAGGGTCAAAGCCCTGAGTATTAAAATCAAAGGGTTGAAGCTTTAGTTTGAAGATCTACTTGAAAACTGCTGTTCTTAATGAAGCCCTATAGATGAAATGCACACTGTATCACTCCAGTCAAAAAAAAATCCACAGTAAAAGCCCACATAACCAGTGGTTGGAGATTGTGGAGACTGCAGCTACCCATCGAAGAACAGCTGCACAGAATCCAGCAGATCTACTCATCCAAAAGAGATGTGGCATCTTGGGAAGAGCCTAGCAGAGCCCAGTCTAGGTTCCCCCAACAACAGGGTGAACTACAGAGTCTGGTCCTGCAGTTAATCCAGGCTGAGTGATCTGCATGACTGAGGCCCACTGCAGTAGACTCATAGTCCAGTGACCTTTCTGGCTCAGATTGGTATTAGCTGAGCCCAATGCAGAACTGTCTCTGCAGCTGAATTAACTCTTAGTCTAGACTAGCAGTAGAGAGACGCACCCAGCCCCAAATACCGTATACTGTGAGGAGCAAGACCCACTGATTCAGCATTCTAATAGAAATATCACACACTGTGAAAAGCCAACTCAATCTGGTGGTCAAGTGAATCTCTAAACCTGAAAGCTGCCTTACAGAGAGTGTAAAGCACTTGAAGGCCCAGCTGTTCCAGAAGAGTGGGTTGCCTTAGCCAATTTTACTCCCTACATGTGTGCCTCTCTATCATTATAATTTCATTAAGTTCATTAGTTAACGTTAAGTTCATTATCATTCTTTATCCATGGACTCTGTGTGTCTTTGTGGGGGGATGCTTTGTAATTGCTGCGTTGACTGTGCTATTTGATTAAATTCCTTCTTTAAGAGCTTTAAGGGAAAAAAATAAAAATGAATGTTAAAATTGTTTTTATATATAATTGGAAGATGATCAAATGTAAAAATTTTCATAAAAAAATCTTGAAGGCAATGGGGAATTCTAAGAGGTAGAGGTAAAGAGGAAAACTTTTGCAGGAATGGGGGACAGACAGTGTGTGGGTATGGACATTAATGATGGAACACTGTGTATGAGGAATTGGAAGTAGCCTAGGGCATAGAGGGAGAAAAAAACTTATGCATAAGAAAACTGGAAAGAAAGGAAGAGATCAGGTTTGAAGGAGTTTTCAAAACCAAAGAGAGGAATTTGATTCTAGAGGTAATATGGAACCACTAAAGTGGAATAGTGTGTGTGTGTGTGTGTGTATGTGTGTGTGTGTGTGTGTGTGTGCATGTGTGTGTATGTGTGTGTGTGTAGGTGCCCCATGTTTCAGTAAAGAAAATAGCTTTGGGAGTGCTATGAAATACTATGAAAGGCCGAATGAATCTTATTTGCTGTTTTTCAGCTGTTTCCATCATGTCTGACACTCTTGACCCCATTTAGGGTTTTCTTGTCAAAGATACTGGAGTGGTTTTCCATTTCCATCTCCTGCTCATTTTGCAGATGATGAAACCAAGGCAAACTGTGTTAAGTGACTTGCCCAAGGTCACACAACTACTATACGTTTGAGGCCAGATATGAATTCAAGAAGATGAGTCTTCCCAATTCCAGGCCCAGCACTCTACCCATTATGCCACCTAGCTGCACCATGAAGCTTTTACGATTCTCCCCTTTTTTAAGTTTGTTAAGTGTTCACCCTCTTGAAATTACTTTGCCTTATTGTGCATATATTCCTTTGTATTTGCTTCCATGAATGTTGTCCCTCTCCCCATTCTAAACTGCTTAAGGGAATGAAACATTTTTCCCTTTTATTCTGTACCCAGATTGGGCATTGTGCCTTACACATAATGAGTACTTCATCAAGGTTGGTTGAATTAAACTGAACTGAATAGAGGCTTGTTAAATGAAGGGCCTAGAAAGCATAAAGCTTGTAGCAAATATAAGGTATCATGATTGTCACCTTAGTCCTTAATCACAAAAAGCTTTGCATAGTTTTCCCCTAGTCTTATTTCAGCAAGATCTTGAGGCAGAAACTATGTTTTCTTTTCTATAGTGTTCAGTTTTTGGCCCAGGTAGGCTCAGATGATCATGGTGGTTGGCAACCAGGGACAGGTGGAAATGAGGACTGGGGTAGGATAGGTGTTAGCAGTTTGGCAAGACATTTTCAGATTCAATTTATTACAGGTTGTTTTGTTACAGGTGATATTGTGTCATTTGGATCCCACAAGAGAGATTACAAAGTGCCTTCATGTCCATCATTTCATTTGATGCTCACAGCAACTGCATGAGGAAGCCAGGGTAGTGATCCTATGAAAAGAGATAATTTTGTCCAACTTTTCATCATTTACTCCTTTATTCTTTTCCAAACTGCCCTACTAACTTTCTAGATTTTCATAACCATGCCACAGATACCTCCTACCCCTAGATTTCTCTCACTGGAAGTACTTCCCACCTTGTAATTTCTTCCAATTGTTTTCCTCCCTGAACCTCTACTTTAAGGAAAAATACCCAGACCAGACCTTTGTCTCCAGACTGCACTCCTGTATCCCTGGACTTTCTCTACCATGCCCACACAAGAGTTCCTCACCCCATTCTAACCCAGCCCTCCTTTTTCAATTTCCTTTTAAAACATATATTCTTACTAATGCATTGTTGGTTGAGTTGTGAACTGATCCAACCACTTTGAAGAGCGATTTAAACTATGCTGGAGGGGCAATCAAAATGCATATATCCTTTGATCCAGCAATACCACTGCTAGGTCTGTCTCCCAAAGAGATGATAAAAAAGGGGAAAGGACCTACCTTATAGCAGTTCTTTTTGTGGTGTGGAAAATAATTGAAAATTGTAGGGATGTCCATCATTTGGGGAATGGCTGAATAACTGTTGGTATATGAATGTGATGGAATACTATTTTACTATAAGAAATAATGAGTAGGCTGATTTCAGAAAAATCTTGAAAGACTTACATGAACTCATGCTGAATGAAGTGAACAGAACCAGTAGAACAGTGTACACAGTGGTAGCAACCTTGTATGATAATCAACTGTATTTGACTTAGATCTTCTCAGTAGTACGGTGATCCAAGACAATTCCAAAAAGAATGTTATCCACATCCAGAGAAAGAACTGATGGAGTTTGAATGCAGATTGAAGCACACTATTTTTTTCTTTTTCTTTTTTTTCATATTTTTTGTTCTGTTTCTTCTTTCATGACGTAACTAATGGGGAAAGATGTTTTACATGATTGTATATGTATACCATAGATCAGATTGTTTGCCATCTTAGGAATGGGGAAGGGAGGGAGGGAAGAAAATATAAACTTAAGATCTTATAAAAAATTAATGTTGAGGGGCGGCTAGGTGGCGCAGTGAGTAGAGCACCGACCCCGGAATCAGAAGGACCTGAGTTCAGATGTGGCCTCAGACACTTAACACACACACACACACACACACACACACACACACACACACACACACACACACACTACCCGTAAGACCTTGGGCAAGTTACTTAACCCCAATGCCCTCCAAAAAGCAAAGAAAAATATTAATGTTGAAAATTGTCTTTACATGTAATTGGAAGAATAAAATACTATTTATATTAAAAGAAAGAAAATGTATTGTTTTCTTCCATTAGAATGTAAACTCCTTAAAGGCAGGGACTATCTTATTTTTTTTCTACTTGTTTTTGTATTCCTAATGATTATAAATGGTTGATTGACTTGATTTTATAGATGAAGAAACTGTGGCCTAGAGTTTGAACTTTAAGTCTTTCACAGGCAAGGGCTATACTTCATCTAGACATCATAGCCTTTCATGTGAATTCTACAGGACTCTATATACAGCAAAGGTTTAATAAATAGTCCTTGTTGCTGATGCTGCTGTTCTTATGTGACTTCCCCCAGGGTTACACTTTTTTGGCTAGGAAGAAGACTTAGATCCCATGTATTCTGACCCTTAACACCCTTCACATTTTGTCTCATCTATGGTGGTAATTCAATGATGTCTCCAAAACCTATCAGCATCCTGATATTTATCTGAAATTTGCATTGCTTCAATTTAATCCCATCTTTATGAGTTTAAATCACTTAAATATTCCTCTTCTTTCTTTGGGTTTCCAAACTTGCTTTATATATAAGCAAGTGGTCTCTGGGCTACTGGGGAAGGCCAGTTCTAGTGATTTCTTCTTCCATCCATTCTTACAGCCTGGAAATTATTTGAGAGTTCCTCCAGCTACTTCTTCAGTTTTACTGATGCTTTTCTGCCAAATACAATGGCAGCTAGGTAGTGGGCATGGAACCAGGAAGACTCATCTTCTTGAGTTCAAATTTGGCCTCAGACACATACTAGCTGTATGACCATCAGTAAGTCACTTAGCCTTGTTTGCCTCAGTTTTCTCATCTGTAAAATGAGTTGGAGGAGGAAAACTAACCCAGTATCTTTGCCAAAAAAACCCAAATGGGATCCTGAAGAGTTGGACATGACTGAATAAGAATAAGGAACAGTGCTGCCAAAAACACAAATTTAAAAAATAAGCAGGTATTGCCTTGCAAGGTCTTAATTTATTTTTATTTATTTGTTTTAATTTATGTAATAAAACAAGCATTTTCATAGCATAGTATAATAAAAAAAGATTATTGCATATGAAACTGCAAATCTACTATGTATAAATTGCTTTTCCTTTTAAATATACAACAAAGTTATCCTGTAAATTTCTTTGTGCTTTTTTTTTTACTTTCATTGCCTCCCTCCCTGCCTCCACCAGCCCTAGAGATGGCCAGCATTAGACATAAATATGTATATATGTGTGTGTATGTAAAATCATTCCACACATTCTTTACTTTAAAAAGGACCCTATCACATCTCATTGAAGTGAAGCCTCCTTAAGTGCACTTCTGTGTATGTATATATGTTTGTGTGTGTGTGTGTGTGTGTGTGTGTGTGTGTGTGTGTGTCTATGATATCTTGACTGATGTTCTTCATGGTAGTTTTGTGGGCTTATCCCTTCTTCCTCTTCCTTCCTCAGAGTATCCTCAGAATAAATATTCATGGAGGCAGTGTGGGACTAGAGAGGGCACTGAAGTTAGTTAGAGGACCCCAGCTCCAGCCTGGGCTCTGACACTTGCTAAATCATTTAAATTCTCTGATCTTTACAATTCCTCCATTGTTTGTAAAACGTGCAGGTGTGAGTCTAATAAAGGTACAGCTGCCCATGTGTGACATGGATAGATATCTAATCTGAGATTTGGTCTACTCCTGTATCCAAGGGAAATTACAATTTCCAACTTTGGGGAAAAGAGGAGGAAAGCCATGCTGGCAGCTAAGCAAGGGAGGACCAAATTCAAGCCAGGACCAATGTGACTGATTCTTTTCTTCTTCACTCTTGTATGTCCAAGAAAGTTGTCATGCTAGAATTATGTCAATCTACAATAAGTCAAACAGCTCTAGTTTAGGGTACAATAGGGGTTCAAAATAAAATCCATATTTCTTGGTTGTTCTCAAGGGGAGAACTTAGTCTATTTAACTCAACTCCTGTAAAACACTGCTTAAACAAAAGACCATTACAAATAGAGAGTAAGCCTCTTTATGAATCTAAGCAGTAAACATCAATTGGGGACATGATAATGATTAGGATAGATGAAATAACACATGAGAGCACACATGCTTTTGAGATGGATGCCAAGGAGAGAGAATGACTAAGGGTGGAGGTGAGTTGGAGGGGGAGTGTCCTACTCTTTGCAGTCTGTAGGATAGCAGCTGCTGAGAATCAAAGGATATGTTGGAAGGTGGTTTTTTCACACGTCAGTTACTCCCAGGAGATCTCCAACCCACCATTCAAAAATTGGAGCTTGCCTCTATTTCCATCCATCTCTGTCAAATCCCACTCTCCTCAGCCAATGAGGAGTATCATCTCCCTCCATATAGGCAGCACATTGTGTCCCTAGGCTGTCCTTCAGGAAAACCACTGCAGGTTTGGACTGATCTGAGGTCATAAGCAAATTGGAAGAATAATATTGGTTTCTAAAATGGAGGAGTTTTTGCCAGGGAAGAAGGATACTGTATAACTGAAAAAAAACAATGGAAATCTGAGTCATTATCACTGTTTAATTACACCTGCTTACATATTTAGACTGCTTGGCTATCAATTCCATTTAAAATAACAAGTTCAAAATGATCACCAAGCACCAACATCACAAAATCTATAAGGCTATGCGTCACATGCTGGAATAGTTCCTGCTAGTTTTTGGCCCAAAAGACTTGGCTTAAAATTTTGACTCTACCATTTGCTAGGCAAATGAGCTTAGGAAAAGCATTTAAGTCTTGGAGTACTAAATCTTTTATCTCTGGAAAGAGAATAAGATGACTTTACATATTTACTATATAAGGTTCTTGAGAATAAAACACTGAGGAAATGCAAAAGTAACATAGAAATGCCAGTTACTATCATATCAATAGTGACTTAAATATGGCTCCAGAACTAGGAAGTGAGAGTGGGGAGAGGACATCTTAGTGGGAGCTGTACCCACAAAAAGGCAACTAGTAGGGGTGGTTAGGTGGCACAGTGAGTAAGAGCGCCAGCCCTGGAGTTGGGAGGACTTGGGACTGGTTCTGGCCTCAGAAAATTAGCACCCACACATAAATAACTAGCTGTGTAACCTTGAGCAAGTTAGTTAACCCCAATCGCTTAAAAAAAAAGGCAACTAGTAGGAAGATGGTCAGGGTATTAAGTGAAACAGGGATGGAGTCTAAGTAGATACAGCTGACTAGGGGTAGGGAACTTGTCATAGACCACAGAAGGCAGTCAACAGTTGGGAAAATAGGGCCTTAGGCAGAAGTTCCAGAGGTTTAAAGGTTAGGTTTTTTGGGCATGATTCCTGTGGAAAAGCAGCTGAAAGAAAAAAGGATGAAATTTCATTGGCATGGGCACCTCCCAATGAGGTCATACCTTTTACCTATTCTGCTTGATTTTTCCTCTGCTTGGCATCTTGAAGAATTGCCTGAACACCAGAGCCAAGCAATCAGTATATTGAAAAGGTAGGACTTGAACTCAGTTCTTTCTAAGGTAAGATCTTGACCCATTAAGTGACAAAGCTTTTTCAGTTAGAGATCTGTGGAATTGACCAGTATTGCTTGGCCAACATGCTCAGGGCCTTGTTATGGATTGAGTGGAAGTTCCTTCATTCTTTTATTAATCACACAGACAACTTTCTACTATATGTAATTCATGAGTGACAACAAATGGATAGTCTAAAGATTACCTTGGTATCTCAAAGAAAAGGCCTCCAGAATTATTTGATTCAGTTCAATTTTGTTCTTGCTGTTTGGTCATAACCAACTTTCCATGATCCCATTTTGGGGTTTTCTTGGCAAAGACAGTGAAGTGGTTTGTCAATTCCTTCCTCAGCTCAGATCCCTTTCAGACCATCTTACAGATGAGGAAACAGAGGCAAACAGGATAATGTGACTTGCCAAGGATCACACAGCTAGTAAGTGCCTGAGGCTAGATTTGAATTCAGGAAGATGAATCTTCTTGACTAGGCCCAGCACTAGCTGTCCATTCAATTCAGTTAAACAAACTAAAATATTGCTAGGTTTTAGTGATATGAAAAACAACAGGAACAAGCAAAAAAAAAATAAAGAGGTGAGGAAAAGAGAGGGAAAGGGAGGGAAAGAAAAGGGAAAACAAAGAGGAGGGGGAAGGGAGGAAGGAGAAGGTGGGAGGAAAGGAAGAGAGGGGAGGGAGGAAAGGAGAAGAGAGGGAAGGGGGAATGGGAGCTCAGAGGGAGGAGGGAAGGAGAAAGAAGGAATAGGAGGAAAGAAATGATGGGAGGGGGAAAATGGAATTATATATCTATATGTTATATCTACATATGCTATATCTTCAAAGTACATGTCTTTTTGCAAGATTAAAAAAAAGACAATAAAGTTTGCAACAGGTGGAAATGATGAAGAAGGAATGTATCTAAGACATGTAGGAAGACTTCTAGAAATATAGGCAGGAAATGAAATGTAGAAATTGTCAAACAGGGAATAATTTATCTTGCCTGGAACATGCATAGTGTCAAGAAGGGAAATGTAAAGGAAGGCTGGAGCTTGATTGTGAAAAATCTTGAATGTTGATTAGAGTTTGTTTCCTTTCTAGAGCCAAAAGAGAATCACTGATGATTCTTGAGGAGAGAAGGGACAAGCTTTAGATCTGTGCCTTAGGATGATTATTTTCACAAAATGTTGAAGGTGAATTAGAAATGGGAGAAATTTGAAACAGGGAGAGCAATGAAGGGGCTATTAGAGTTGCCCAGGCAAAAGGAGATGATGGACCATACTGGTGTTGTAGCCATGTGAAAGGAGAGAAAGGAGACAGAAGATGGAAATATTGTGCAGCTAGGATCAGTAACATCTAGCACCTGATTGCATGGTAAGGGTGAGGGAAAAGGAAGAGCCAAGAATCATTCCAAGGTTATACATCTGGATGATTGGGAGAATGGTGATGCCTTGAAAAGAATGAGGACACTTGGAGAGGAGGACAGAGGATTTATAGGGAAGATGAGTTCAATTTTGTATATGTTGAGTTTGAGATGTCAAAAGATCATCCAGGTATTAAATGATCAGAAGGCAGTTGGAGATGTGAGCCTAGGTTTTAGTAAACAGGTTAAGATTAGATATATTGATATTCTAGCTTTCCAAAGAGTTAAGTGATCCTGTGGATTGAGTGCTAGATCCAGAGTCAGAAAGATGTAAGATCAAATCTGAGCATCTGTTATTTGGTTTTTCTCAGCAAGTTACTTGACCTCTCTCTGCCAGAGGCCCCTAGCTGTAAAATGGGGATAATAATGCCCCCTACCTCCTAAGGTTATTATGAATATTATTATATTAGAAATATAAATACTATTATATGCTATTACATATATAATATTATAAATAACACATGAGGCAATATTTATAAAGTGCTTTGCAAACCTTAATGCATATTATTATTGTTGTTGTTTTCATTAAGTGATGATTTAACCACTAGAGAATGTGAGAAAAAGGAATTAACAAAAGACATGTCCCAGTACAATGACTGGGGGTTACTGATGCTTTCGTGTTGGGAGATGGATATTGATTATCTAGTAAAAACAGATTAACAAGTGGTCAGGTATCTGGCAGGAAAACTAGAACAGGACAGTATCAAAAAGAAAGAGTATTCAGGAGAGGAGAGTGGCCAGTAGTGACAAAAGCAGAGAGCTCAAGAATGATGTTAGAAAAAAGACCATATGATGTATGTCAGTCCAGAAATTGTTGGTGACCTTTGGAAAAAAAGCTTCAATCAACTGATGGGGTCAGAAGCATATGGCGAAGGGTCAAGTAGTAAATGGGTAGTGAAGAATTGGAAGCTGTGGGCAATGAATACTCTTTCTAGGAATTAGGTGAGGAAATATGTAGAATAATATCTTTTTTTTTTTTTTAAACATATACTTTATTAACTTCTGTTTTACAACATTCATTTCTGCCAGATTTTGAGTTACAATCATTTTCCCCCCATTATTCCCCTACCCAACCTCCCAGAATAGCAGTCCCACAAGATATCGCTTCCTCCAATCTGCTCTCTCCCATACCTTCTCCCATACCCCCATCGACTTTTCCATTAGAGGAAGATGAATCTTTGTGTCCCAATGCCTGCACATCTTATCTCCCAATAATAGGCAAAAGAGTATTAATAATAGTATTTATATATATATTTGAAACATTTAATGTTACGACCTTGAATTTCAGATCCATTTCCTTCCTCCCTTGTCACCCATTCCTTCTTGGGATAGAAGTAATTCAGTATATGTTGTACATGTCTAGCGATGCAAAACATTATCATAGTAGATATATTGTGCAAGGCTGCTTATAATTCCCTCCCACTCATCCCACCCCCCACCTGATCCATTTCCTACATGATCCTGTCCCTCTTCTATAGTGGGTACTTCCAACCTCCCCTCACCCCAAGGATGCCCTCCCATCCATCATCTCTCCTCTCATCCCCCTTCCCCCTATCCTGCTGCAGGTTGAGATATCCCATTTAGTATGTATGTCATTTTCTCCCTGAACCAAATTCAATGTGAATGTGGTTTTGCCTTTTTAGCCTTCCTTATTCTCCCCCTCCTTTGCACCCACTTCCCCTATATGAGATAGTTTACCCTACCATGTCTCTCCCCATCTCCTCTTGCCACTTTCCTCTCTCACCTCATAATTTCATCCCTTGAGTACTCTCCCTTCCCAACAAAATCAGCCTATGCCCTCTATCCATATATAACTGTAACCATATACACACACATTCACATATGTATTCGTATGACCACACCCCTTCTTCCATTATTTTCATAGTGAGAAAGATATCATCAGTCACAGATATTGCTTTTCCATATAGGAATGTAAATAGTTCAACTTTGATAAGTTCCTTTTGATTTCTTTTCCCTGATTACCTTCTCAGGCATCTCTTGCTTCTTGTGTCTGGATGTCAAATTTTCTATTCAACTCTGCTTTTTTCCTCAAGAATGCTTGAAAGTCCTCTATTCCACTGAATGACCATATTTTCCCCTGAAACAAAATACTCAGTTTTGCTGGGTAGGTGACCCTTGGGTTCATTCCCAGTTCTTTTGCCCTCTGGAATATCATATTCCATGCCCTTCGATCCCTCAGTGTAGAAGCTGCCAGGTCCTGGGCTATTCTGATTGTGTTTCCACAATATTGAAATTGTTTCTTCCTGGCTGCTTGAAGTATTTTCTCCTTGATCTGGGGATTCTGGAACCTGGCTATAATATTCCTGGGAGTTTTCTTTTTGGGATCTTTTTCAGGAGGTGATTGGTGGATTCTTTCAACCTCTATTTTGCCCTCTGGATCTAAAACATCAGGGCAGTTTTCCTTGAGAATTTCTTGAAGGGTGATTTCTAGGTTCTTTCTTTGATCATGGCTTTCAGGTAGTCCAATAATTTTTAAATTGTCTCTCCTGGATCTATTTTCCAGGTCAGTGGTTTTTCCCATGAGATATTTCACATTGCCTTCTAATCTTTCGTTTGTTTGGATCTGCTTAACAGCATCTTGATTTCTCATAAAGTCACTAGCTTCCATTTTGCTCCAGTCTAACTCTGAAGGAATGAATCTCCTCAGTGAACTTTTGAGATTCTTTTTCCATCTGGCAAATTCGACTTTTTAAGGCATTCTTCTCCTCATTGCCCCTTTGGGCCTCCTTTGCCATTTGAGTTAGTCTATTTTTTAAGGTGTTGTTTTTCCTCAGTCAGGCTGTTGACCCTCATTTCATACTTTTCCTGCATCCTTCTCATTTCTCTTTCCAATTTTTCCTCCACTTCTCTTATTTGATTTTTAAAGTCCTTCTTAAGGTCCTCTATGGCCTGCAACCCGCTCATGTTTTCCCCTGGGGCTTTTGGAGCAGGACTTCTGACCTCACAGTCCTTTTCCCACTCTATGCCCCCAAAATAGGAGTCTAGGGTTGCATTTTTCTGTTTCCTTGCCTTGGCATGTTGCCACTTAATTGCTTGACTTTTGGGCTTGTTGCCACACTATGGCTTTAAGGCCAGATAGAAGAATTTTCGTCCCGAACGTGTGGGGGGCAACTTCCGTTTCTGGCAAGCTATAAACCCACCCACAACTTCCACCCTAGATCACAATCCAGATCCAGGAGGTTAAAGCAAGAGCGATTACCCCCCAAGACTGATCGCTGGATCTCCCCACGATTTGTAGGCTGGGAGCCAGAGCTGCCTCTGAAAACTACAAAATGGTGTGTCTCCTCAGCAGCTTCTAGCCCCAGGGGAGGGAGCTGACGCATTCCCCAAATACAGGTCCCAAAGTCCATAGGACACTAACCTCTTACTTTGTCCTAGGCATGTCTATGTTGATAATTCTGGAGTCGCCACAGCTCCTGGTGTTCTGGGGTTCCTCCAGCTGGCTTCTGGCCCTGCCGCCCTGGGGCTAAAACCTCGGCTCACGCGGACCTGGGCTCGGCTCGGCTCCTGCGCTCTGCACGCTGCCGGCTCCCAGACCACTGCGCTGGTCCTTCCTGCAGGGTGCTGGGCTGTCCTCAGCGGGAGGTTAGCTTCTCTGTGTCGTTCTGTGGGTGCTGGGGCTCCAGAAGATTTTCAGAGTCC
The DNA here is from genome assembly GCA_011680675.1 of Gymnobelideus leadbeateri. Lineage (NCBI taxonomy): Eukaryota > Metazoa > Chordata > Mammalia > Diprotodontia > Petauridae > Gymnobelideus > Gymnobelideus leadbeateri. The sequence continues at coordinate 45,348 of WOXC01002877.1, forward strand.
TTTTTTTACATAGTTTGTGGAGAATCTGGGGGCAGAGAGGCTTGGACGAGCTGTTTCTACTCCGCCATCTTGGCTCCGCCCCCCAGAATAATATCTTTAAAGACTGTCAGATTCATGTCAAAATTATGGAGGAGTGGAGTTGGCATTTTAAAGCAATAAGGAATGATAGATGGAAGATGAAATGAAGACAGAGAGAGAGATGGACAGGGACAGAGAAGCAAAAACACATACAGAGGAGAGAGGGACAGAGAGGCACAAAAGCAAGCAGACAAGAAAGGGTTGGAGAGAAAGAGACAGACTGACTAGGGAATTGGAGAGACAAAATAGGAGGAGAGAAGAGGGGAGGAGCAGAAAACAAAGGAGATGGAGAATTATATATGGAGCAGGTGCCAAAAGAAATAGAAGGGGATTGATTAGATCAAGGATAACATAGAGGAGTAGGCCTCGGCAAAGAAAGTGGCCTATCTAATCCTCAGAGACTGGAATGAATGGGAAGAATATGAAAATAAGTCTTCCAATAGCTTGAATAGATTTTTTGAGGGCCTACAGGAAATTGTGGATAAAAATTATATACGATGAAGAGACACGGGGAGGGATTGTGATTTGATCAGTGAAGCAAGTACCAAAACTCCCTCCAGGGAAATAATTGATCTACCCAGAGAGTCACCTATATATAAATAGTGGGAGAAGAAAGTTAATTCCTTGCCCTCAAGTTTATAATTCAGAAGGGGTGATAGGATTATGTTCTCATATAAATATAATAGCAATTAAAATCTGAAAACTCCATAAAAGAAATGCAGTTTTACAAGTTCATATGTGGGAGAGATCACTTTCAACTTAAAATATCAGGGAAGGATTTATGGAGGACAAGGTCTTTGTTCCAGACCTTAAAGGATAATAAAAAGGAGAGAGAGAGAGAGAGAGAGAGAGAGAGAGAGAGAGAGAGAGAGAGAGAGAGAGAATGTGTGTGTGGGGGGGGGGTGTAGAAGGAGAGAAGGAAGGGCAAACAAAGGAAGCTAGGAATACGATTAGCAGGGATGAAGAAGATAGTGGGGTTAATGTTTCTTGGAATTTAGAATATGGAGTAATTAGAAATAAAGCTAGAAGACTAGGTTGAAGACACATTGAACCAGGTTTTGAATGCAGAGTACAGGAATGAGGCCAAAATAGAAATAAAACATGTTAGCTCTGTCTCACAGTGGTGTAATGGCAATTCCAAGTTAGTCTTGTAGTTAGTACCACCCTGTTTTCAATCTCGTCTGAGATAATCAATAATTCTGAGACCTCAGGTGAGTAACCAACTTCTCTGATTCTCAGTGTCTTCTTTTGTAAATTGCAGATTATAATTATTGGGCTTGTCTAAATATCAAAGAGATAATATAATGAGGTTTTGCATACCTTTAAGTTTATATACATTTGTACTATTATTAATATGAGTGTTATTTTAGAACTTCATATGTAAAGAAGGTCAATGCGGACAGTAGTAATTACACAGACAGCTATAAAATAATGTAAGATCTTATAGTTTCAAAGTTCTTTGCATCTATAACATTGGCTAAATCTTGTAACAGCTCAGTGAGACAGATGGGTCGGCTACTGTTATACTTATTTTATAGGCAAGGAAACTGAGGACCAGAAGGCTTAAATGATTGTCCAACATCACACCACTTTCACAGACAAAACAGAGATAGTCTTTTCAGTATCATGTCAGTGTTTCTTCTTCTATGTCCAGTAGATCTCTCCCATTTAACCTGTATTTATATTTTCCAAGTAGATCACAAGCTCTTTGAGGTAAGGAATCTATATTTTTCATTCTGATTTTGTCTCCCCATCACCTTGCGTGGTGTTTTACGCATAGTTGGAACTTTGTAAATGCTTGTTAGATTGCTGGATTGGAATGAATCACAGGATCTCTTGACAGGCACAGGGCATGGAAATCAGTTGCTGGAGACAAAAGAAACAATGACCATTCAATATAAAAAATTCCAGCCTTTAAAAACACAACAGACCATTTTATTAGAAGTTAAGGACAAGTGTGATGGACAAGAGAATTATTTCTCCCCTCCACTGCCCAAGCAATATAGCAGCATTTATTAAAGAGCTGTGGCAGAAAGAAATATTCTAGACTGACTGTGTCCTACATTTCGGTGTCAGGGAGAAGGCAAATGAGGCTTAGAGTGTGATTCATTCCCAGGTCCAGCTGCTCTCGCCCACTCCTTCCAATGCCCTATGCCTTTTTTCTTCCTTATAAAGACTCTAAAAAAAAGCACGATGGATTCTTTCTTAGACCATCATGTTTACGGCTTCAGACTATGCCAATTCTTCTTAGCACCACACAGAGGAGAGGAAACCATGCCTCACACGTGGCTTAGATTTTATATGGGCTAATCCCCAAAGCAGACATCTGGGCTTAGTGGGGGCTAGGGAGTTTTAAGTACTAGCCCTCTTTTCCTCCCTTGACATTACGCAATCCATCAAATGCCATGTCCATTAAAACACACACAAATACAAACACACACAGAGACACACAAATGAATTTTTAAATAGCTTTTTAAGGTTTATAAAATACTTTCCTTACAATGATCTTGTAAGGTCTGTAGTACAAATATAATATTCTCATTGAACTGGCTTCCTTGGCTTTCTTCAAAGTCCCAATTAAAACTGCATCTTCTCAAGGAAACCTTTCAAAATCTTTCTTTATTCTATGTCTTCATTTTAATTATTCCCCATTTTCTGGTATATAGCTTGCCTGTATTTTGTCCCCCATTTGATTGTGAACTCCTTGAGGGCAGGTTCTCTCTTTTTTCTTTTTTATGTATCCCAAGCACTTAGCATAGTCCCAGCACACAACAGCTCCTTAATAAATGTTTATGATTGATTGACTGATACACATTTACCATATTTGAAAATGTATGTCTCATTCTCTGTTTCTAGTCCTTCAGTTTTCTGATATGAGGAGTGAAATATGAAGAGTAAGCAACCTCACATAGGCACAATGGAAAGTGCTGGGCTAGAAGTCAGAAAGTCTCAGCTTTTCAAAGCCTGCCTTAGGGCAGCACTCCCTGTGTAGCCCTAGGTAAGTCATTTGACTTAATTTCCCTATCTATAAAACAGGGATAATAACAGGACCTTTTTCACAAGGTGGTTGTGTGAATCCAATGAGATAACATTTGAAAAGGGCTTCATAAAACTTAAAGGACAATTTAAACGCTAGCCACTGTTATTGTCATGATCATCATAACACAAAATACAGGTCTTCTGTCTCTAGTTACAAACATCTTTCCAGCCCAGCATGCTACCCTCACAAGGACGTCACAAATCTGTATATATTGGGAAAATTATTTATTTATGTATATGCACACATATAACACAAGCAAACATACACGTGTGTGCAGGATGCATATATGTACCTGTGTATACACATAAGCATACAATGTACACACATACACACGTATATATCTCTGTACATAATTACACTTAAATAAATAATTTACAAAGAAGTAAAATCCTTACTTAACTAGTTTTGAGTGTGTGCGTGTATGTGTGTTTTGCAAATTCATATGCAGTTTTACAAGTTTATGTGTGAGAGAGATCACTTTCAGTCAAAAATATCCTGGAAAGGTTTATGAAAATTAAGAAGTCTTTGTTCTACATATTAAAGGATAATAAAAGGCAGAGAGGATGTGTGTGTGACAGAGAGACAGACAGACAGAGACAGAGGCAGAGAAGAGAAAGAGAGGGAGAGAGGTGGCGGGGGGGACTAAATACTTCCTATGTAATATCAGGCATTGGCATCTCAGGATACAAATGTAAATGGGCACAAGAAAGCTCTTGTCCTCAAGAAATTTGCATTCTAATGACAAAAACAACACATAAAAGGAAAATGGAAAGACATGGCGGAATAGGCAAAATGTGGTTTGTAAATGGTGGCCCAAGTGGGACAAGGAGGTAAGATAAGACAAAAGCTCACCTACCAGAGCCCAGAATTGTTCTAAGGGTTTCAGTGTGGGAAGAGGAGGATGGCAGGAGGGTGACAAGATACAGTATACTTTATTTTTCCCCATTGATGAAAAGCACCCAAGTTCTACCTCACCAAAGATCATGGTAGACACATTTAGGTCTTATTTCCTCACTGTTGCTATTCCAATGTCAGATATAGGAAGGGTCCCAGAACCACATGTGAGACTCAAGTATAAGGACTAAGATCATGATACTGTTCATCAATGACTGACACCACTTATTAAATAAAACAAGTCATGACTTCTCTATATCTCCCCTTTCCACAAGAGCAAACAGTTGTCTACAAGGGCTCTTTGCATACCTGGAAACATGAAAATGATATATCTAAATCTATCTCTATATTTGAGTCTATATCTGTGAATCTATATCTCTCTATAGCTGTAGTTACCTAATATATTTACATATCTCTGGCAAAAAGAGTCCAGGAGACTGGCAAATATGATTATGTTGCAACAGGAAAAAAATGCCTCTGTGCCCTGGGTAGAAAAGAATGATCTTGTTCCAAATGCACATTTAAGTATACCAATATAAGAATGACTTGGGAGGTCATGTGATAGGAAGAGGCAGATTTTCCTATTTTATATAGAATTTGCCTTTGTTTACAAAGCAAATTCATAGATACAATTAAGGAACCACATGCTGCTTAACAGCCTTCACCATTCAGTGGGAAGCAATGGTAATTGCAGTTTTTGACTTGGCTCTCTATTTCTATATTTACATCCATCACTAGATCCATGAACTCAACAGTGTTCCCACTGTTATGGAACCTAATACTTCCATATTGATCTGCATAGTTTTTATTAATATATTTCCAAAAATATTCTACTAAGGAGGAAGCTAATATTTCTGGGAGCTTGTCTTTAATTCTTATATCAATAACGAGAAGTCTGTCCCATCACAAATGAGTCCCTTTGTACACTCTCCCAGATTCAAGAAATAGTGTATGGGGGGATGTAGGATGGAGTGGGACAGCAGTCACTCAGAATGGTAACTCACATCCACCCACTGCTGTGCTTCTTTTTGCAAGATAACCAGAGGTCCAATGAGTTCGAAGCAAATAGCATTTAGTTAAAAAATACAAGGTCATTGATGAAAAGATGCCCGTAAGTCGAAAGTTAATATTCTTACACAAGTTCTCAGGCCGCCTGTGTATGTGTGGCCAGGGTGTGAGAAGAGGTAGGATGTGTCATGGGAATGAAATGACTGCCACCACCTTAATCACCACCTTTCCTTAAGAACAGCTATACCTCTCCTCCAGACATCCAATCTGGCTCCCATACCCATCATCGAGAAGAGTCATGGCTGTAGAAAATGCACTTGCCACAATCCACACAACAAATACCAACTGCCAACAGTCAACAGACATGTAAATCCAAGAACCACAGAAACAGCAGCATCCTCAGACCACAGCCAACATCCAAGGCAAGTAGCCTCTGTGAAGCAAAGGCCAAACATTCCCACAAACTGGCAACCAACTGTCACCCTCAGGGTTAGGCAAAGCAGACTAGCTGTACTAGCAAGACAATGAGGAAGACATAGAAGGCAACATGTGCCAGTGAGACAAACTTCTATATCCCCATAGACCCAGATAGACATAGTCTAGGACCCTGAACCCAAGTCTTTGGATTAAAATCATACCCAAGAGCAACAGTTCTGCTTGCAGCCTAGCCCCTGCCACCACTATCCATGGAATTACCTTTTTGGAGATGCAACCTAGAAACTACTTCTGAAGGTTCTGGCTGTGGCCCTATCTTCCTTAGCAGTCACATCTACTAAAGAGCAAGAAAATAAAGTTTTTAGAACTAACATCCTTGGCATTTTCTCTTTTTGGAGGGCAATTGGGGTTAAATGACTTGCCCAAGGTCACACAGCTAGTAAGTGTTGAGTGTTTGAGGCCGCATTTGAGCTCAGGTCCTCCTGACTCTAGGGCTGGTGGTCTATTCACTGCAACACCTAGCCACCCCGTAATCCTTGGCATTTTCAGTGGTTCAGAAATGGATTTCTACTAGTAGAAATAATATTATATATGTTAAATTACCATCTGCTTAGCTATTGTGTCCCAAGGATCATGGGGCCTCTCTACATAATTTGAAGTTGAAACTTATATGTATTTTTTTCCTCTATTGAATGTGACCTCCTTGAGAGCAAAAATGATCTTATGTTCCCAGTTGTATCCTGAACACTAAACCACAGAATTTTGTATGTAGTACATGTTCAATAAATATTTTTTCATTCATTCATTCAGTAATAATAATAATGAATAAAAACTAACATTTTATAGTGCTTACTATGTATCAGGAATTACACCCAGTGTTTTACTATTTCATTCAATCCTTACAACATTGGGAGGGAGGCCCTGTTATTAGACTCATTTTACAGGTGAGGAAACTGAAGTAAACAGAGGTGAAGTGATTTTCTGGGTCACATAGCTAGTTATCTGTGACTGGATTTGCTTCAGGTCTTTCTGACTCTAGACTCAGTACCCTATTCACTGTAGCATCCAGAGACAAATGATGTAGAAAACATGCATCTCCAAGGAACAAGCCTGAAGACACGCATGTAGAGAATGCATGTGTTCAGAGCAGTTCATACTTCCATGCACGGCCAAGGGAATTCCTATTTCCACCTTTGCAGAGCCGTCCATGATCTCTGGTGGTGTCACTTGGGTGACTTGCTTTTTCTACTGAGCTGGAGATGTTTGCTACAGAGAATCCCCACTTTGGCTAGTTCTATACTGTTTCTTTTGTTTCTTACAGTGCTAAACTCTCAGCTATTCCACTTGTTAGCTCCAGGGGAGCACTTTAGTTCCGTTGTGCTGTAAACTCTGACCAGCTGAAATTCTTAAGCATTTCAAAGCCTGATTGAAACAAAACCAAAAACCAAAAACATCTCTTCTTAAGACGTGGATTATTATGGTCCCTCATTTTAAACTCGTATTTGGGTTACGAGCTGAGAAGTCTTTTAATTCCTGTCATATCCGTGATTTACTAATCTCAGTTTACTTCCAATCATTCCAGGGATTTCACTTGCAGAACTGCCAGGCATTTGCTGCAGCTGCTGTTAAGGGATTTCTTTCAGTCTCATCATATCTCTGGTGACACAGCAAAAGAACTTGGGAGAAAGACTGAAAAAATCCCAGGTGGGCGGGTGATCTTTACCCTCCTTCCCATCAGTAAGCCCCAAAACACTACATTACTGCTGCGGCTGAAAGCTTGTTATTATTCAATCATGAACCCATTTGGGGATTTTTTGGCAAGGATACTGGAAGAGTTTGCCATTTCCTTCTCCAACTCATTTCACAGATGAGGAAACTGAGGCAAACAGGGTTAAGTGACTTGTGCAGGGTCATGCAGCTAGGACGTATCTGAGGCCAGATGTGGACTCAGATCTTCCTGGCTTCAGTCTACTATCTCTATCTACTTCTCCACCTAGCTTCCCATCAACTAAGAGCTACACAGGCTTTAGTCATGTTTTACCTTACCTCCCATCTGGTCCTCTCCTAACTGCACTGCTGCCTGGATCAGACTCTGCTCTCTAGAGGACTTAACTTTAGGAGAAGTCTCACTGTTCTGATTGATGAGTTCCTCCTGTAGTCCACTATGACCCTGTGGGCTCCAATCATGCTTCACTTTATGACCTACCCATATTCTCATGAACTGCCCTGGGGCTAAGTCATACAAGGGCTAAGTCACACAAGGTCACACAGACAGTGAGTGTCTGAGGCCAAGATTTGCACTCAGGAAGATGAACCCAGCTCAACTAGCTGCCTACACTATCCTCTTTTCCTTAAGCATAGGTCTGACCCTGTTACCCCAGCTCCCAGCCTTTTTCAGTAAACATCATTGACTCCATATCATCTTCAGGATCAAATATGAAATTTTCTGTTTGGCATTCAAAGCCTTTTATAACCTGAACTCTTCTAACCTTTCCAGTCTTTTAAGACCTTACTCACCATGTATTCAACAATCCATTGACACTGGACTTCATGCTACTCCTCCTGACTGCATTTTTATTGGCTGTCTCCCATGCCTGGAATTCTCTTCCTCCTTATCTCCACCTCCCAGCTTCCCTGGCTTCCCTACCAGTCTTTCCTAAATCTCACCTTCTACAGGAAGCCTTTCCTGAGGCCTCTTAATTATGGTGGGTTCCTCACTTGATTGTTTCCCATTTATCACATATATGTACATAAACTCATAGACATGTATGCATATGTGTAAATACACATGCATGTATACATGTATCTGTCTATCTTGTTTATGTATTAGCTGTTTACATGTTGCCTCTTTCACTAAACTGTGAGCCCTTGTGAGCCAAAATTATCTCATCTTTCTTCTTCATTCCCAGTGTTCACACAGTTCCTGGCACATTGTAGATGCTTCATAAGTATTTGCTGACTGATTAATTGACAGCCCATTTACAAAAAAGGCCATGGCAGCTTTATTATACACATTTTCCAAATCAGGAAACTGAGCCTGAAAGGGGTAATTGCTCAAGGTCATAAACTAGTTAAACGGTAGAGGAACAAATCACATTTTTTATACTGCTTCATAGGTACAAAACACTTTAAAAAGATTATCTGTTTTGACTCAAAATAATCCTTTTAGATAGGAAGGACATATGTCCTTCCCATTTTAATTAGGAGGAAACAGCCTCAGTGAGAAAGGGTAATGTGACACATAGAACACTGGCCCTGAACTCTTCTTCACCATACTGCATCACTCTATGTAATGTATTGTCTTAAAGCGATGGCAGTGTTATTTTTAGCAAACATGGCAGAACCACATCACATAAATGAGTGTGGCTTGTTTTATAATAAACTCCCTTGGGGAGACAATGCACTTATTCCAATTAGTCCACCATTGCTCAAAACACGTCTGGAACACCTATGGGAACACCTTTCAGAGATAACATATCATTCTCCTCACTGTAGCAAATCTTTGTCCTCTGTGAGTGAATCTAACTCCTACGAAAGTAAACTCATTTAATGACAAAACAAGTGATATAAGGAAAGAAAAAAATAGTGGCTTTGGTTAAAAAAATGTAATGTTACCATAGAATAATGAAAATGACTTTTTTTATATATCAGGGAGTCTTTGACATCCAGCTTTGACTTTCTGCGATTCTGAGTGGCTTCTCAATTTAAAAGCATATCAAAAGGTCCTTGAACTAAGTGCATTTTCTCCAAAGATGATGTTACCTATGAAGGAAACATAACTCTTTTTGATATATTGGTTAAGTTGTCTTGTGCAGAAGTCCTGTTCACATGGCTGCAAAGATGGAGGACATTTTGTCCAATACTGATCTTTCAAACTTCTCACAAATAAGAATTTCTTGCAAATACAAAGCAATTACATCTGTCTCCATATGCACCAAGAATCCTAATGAGATAACAACCTGAAGAACTGAAAACAGACACAAAATCCCTAATTCTCAGTGTGATCACTTAGCAAGCTCTCCCTCCCTGGGCTCCAAGTGATGGCAGAGCTGCAGAGTGAGACCCACAGGCTTATGCTCTGAAAGCCACTTAGCATTTCCTTTGCTGCTGAGATTTCTGCCAGCACATCTCTTTGCTCCTGCCCTCTCTCCACTATTACCAGGCAACAAGAAATAGAACTTGAACCTGCAAAAGTCCTGAAACAGTGCAGCAGTGTGTTTGGATGTGTGTGTGTGTTTGTGTCTGTGTACCTGTGTAGTTCCATCAAACCTTAAGGAAAGGTTATTAGCATCCAGAGGAGGCCAATCCCCTTCCACTGAAAGTCAACTGGAACAAAGACTGAGGCTGATGAAGAGTGAGTTCATCAGGATGAAACGAGGCTAAAATAGATTTAAGACCCAACCAATCCAATCCACTAAAAATTTATTAAGTCCCTACCATATGCCAGGCACTGGGGGATACAATTAATGAAAATGAAAGATCACCTCTGCCCTCAAGGAGCTTATAACGTAAAGCATGAAATAACACTCAAAAAGAAGCAAGAGAGGGGGAAATGGAGGGGGATTCAGGACACAAGGGGCATTTTCCTCTGTAAAGTGGAAAACAGGCAGGGCAACAGATGCAAAGTGATCTGAAAGTCCAGTTTCTTACTTTAATAAAGGAAGGCATTGGGAGGAGCTTATTACTCCACTTTCCAGCCCTTCAGCAAGAGGGGAGAGGAGACTGAGGGAGGTGGTGTCACTGAATCCCTAGTATACTTGCCATAAAAGGGGAAAAGGTCAGATAGTGATTGATGGTGAAATAGGAGGGGGAAAAAAGACTGAAACTACCAAACACCTCAGGAAGAAGAAAATTCAATGAAAAAACTTGAGTGCAAATGGACAGAAATTCTGAACACAGAAAATAAAGTGCCCAAAGAATCAGCAGATAGCCTTGACTGGGGCAACAAAACAAACAAAAAAAACCCCACTACACATAGTAGTAAATTAACAAGTCTAATGACAAACAAAAATTCTATAAGCAACCTGGTGAAAGAACTTCAAATATAGGGGAAAGGAAATTCAAATAGCACAAGACTATTTTGCACCTATCAAAAACTGTAGAATAGACTAGGGAAATTTTTTTTTCAAATAGCAAAGGGGCTCCAACTTGATAAACACTGCAAACTTGAGCCTATTTATTTAAGAAAAAAGATGGACGTCTAATAAAAGGGAAGCATTTGAAACATTAAAAAGAAAAAAAAAAGCTGGAGGGAGCAGATTATTTGCTTTGCCAGCAGTGTAGAAAACAGAAATGTAAGAAAAGGAAACATGAGAGTAACCAAGGAAGGCACAATTAACAAAATAAATAAATTACCAAGGGGCAAAAGGAGAGGTGAGAACTAGAGAGGGAGAAAGACAATGATTTGATTAAAGAACAAAATCAACAACAAAATAACAACAAAAACCTTTCTTTCTAAAAGTATTTAAGAAGACAAGGGTCAAAGTGGCACTGAAATCCAAGAGGTGATAGAGAAAAAGGAATAGAATGTGAAAAACCATGGAGTAGATGTTACTACATTGACTACAGGTGAATGTGTGTGTGTGTGTGTGTGTGTGTGTGTGTGTGTGTGTGTGTGATCCCAGTGTACATAAAAGGGGGAAAGCAGAGGAAGAAACCTGAGGGGAATGTGGAATGTACTCTAATTAAAACAGTGCTAAACAACCAAGGGAGAATAACGCCTGTAATCTCTCAGGACTCTTCTAGGAAAATAGTTGAAGTGAAAAGGGAGGGATTGAAAAAGGGAAAGAAAAGCAGAAATCTTGATTCAGTGGCATTAGGTGTTTCCACTGAAGAGCATTCTGTGGAAGGGGCAAGATCTATTCCTCAATGGGAGGTCGGGATCTTTGGATGTGTATACTCTGCAGGGATTCAGTGCTAATAGAGACCATTACCTCTGAGAGGGTTGGGCCTACACATAGCATCCCTACCTTAGGAAAAAGGAGAATAAGAATTTTTAGGGACAATTATGCAATTAACACCCAGAAAGGTAAAAGGACATAAGCTCTGTGTAGAACTTTCATGACAAACGGTGGGAATTGAACATGGAGAGTGCAGTGGGGGTGGGGTATGTTACCCTTCTTATCTCCTGTAGGAATTCAAAATTTTAAGTGAGATACGATTTAAAAAAGAAATGGGGAAGATACCAGACCTACAAGGCAATACAAAGAACCTCTTGAGAAGAGTGGATTCAAAGCTGTAACTCCATGTGAGAGTGAATTTAATTGAAGATCAAAGAAGGGCAAGATTGTCCTGAGATTTTATTATAGATCACTAGGGAAGAAAGGGAAAGTAGAGGGAGAGCTCGAGAATCATATCACGCTACTGGCCTCTCCACTATTCCTTGCACAACATATTTTATCTTCTAAATCTGGGCTTTTTCACTGGCTGTCCCCCGTGCCTGGAATTCTCTCTGTCTTCATCTCTGCCTCCTGGTTTCCCTGTCTTCAAGTCTGGGCTGAAATACCATTGTACAGGAAGCCTTTCCCAACCCCCCCCCCCACCCCTTAATTCTGCCTTCCTTATGTTGATTAACTCCAATTTATCCTATATAAAACTTATTTGTACATAGTTGTTTGCATATTGTCACCCTCATTAGACAGTGAGCTTCTTTTGCCAATCCTTATATTGCCAGCACTTAGCATGTTTCCTGGCACATAGGTGCTTAATAAAATTTTATTGTCTGATTGACACAGTATGCATAGTATAGTGATATAAGGGCTTCAGTTATACAGATATATCTGAGATTACTTTCCTTCTGCTAAAAGCAGAGTACCTCATACTTTATTGACTTGTTTTGAGGGTAATTCATACTACTAAAGTTGAAAGAAGTGCTATTGGGTGGCTAGGTGGTGAAGTGAGTAGAGCGCTGGTCCTGGAGAAAGAAGGACCTGAGTTCGGATCCAGCACTTAACACACACACAAACAAACACAAAAACCTAGTCATGTGACCTTAGGCAAGTTACTTAACCCCAATTTTCCTCCAAAAAGAAAAAAAAGTGCTATTGTGGACTTGATTCTCAAAAAAAGAATAACTAGATACAAAGCGGAAAAAATGGAAACCTTGGGCAAAATTAATCACATGGATATCTCTCTCTCTCTCTTTTTTTTTCTCTCTCCCCCCTCTCTCTATTAGGTTCATTAATTCATCCATTCATCTCTTTACTCATTTATTTGTACATTCATTCATCCAATAATTCATCTGTCTATCTGTCTGTCTGTCTCTGTCTGTCTACCAATTGCTGGATCTCCATAAGTTTCCCTGCTTTAAATTCTCCCCTTAGGCAACGTGGCAGTCCTACTGATCCCAGCACTTACCATATTAATGGTGATTAATGAATAGCTTAGCCAACTATACCCCCAAATCAGCCTAAACCTCCTTGGTAACTGAAATCATAAAAGTGTATAACCATACTAGGATTATTTCTTGCAACTTGTAGTAGAGATACAAGGAAAACCTTGCCTGTTCAGACATGCACTGTAGTAGAGAGAACCAATTTAAAGACATTCACAGTAAGGATATGTGAGATACAGTGGTCTAATCTTGTATAGGTGAATTCAGTCTTTGAGGGATAACAACTCTCAGGATTGAAATTCCAAGGAAGAAAAATAAGTAAAAAGAAAAAGAAGTCGAGGGGTGGCTAGGTGGCACCGTGAATAGAGCACCAGCCCTGGAGTCAGAAGGACTTGAGTTCAAATGTGACCTCAGACACTTGACACACTAGCCTTGTGACTTTGGGCAAGTCGCTTAACCCCAGTTGCCCTCCAAAGTTGAATAAAGAGACTGATGTGTATGCAAAAAGAAAAAAGCAAAAAAAAAAAACCCAAAACCTCATTGAGACCTTAATTTTTTTTTTAACATCTACATAAGATGGAAGTAATAGAAGGGAACACAATGAATACATAAACTATAAATGTGTCATGTGCTTATAAAAGAATTTTCAGGAATTCTGACATTTAAAATGAGCTAAGACCAACAAGAAATGATGTAAACAAAAAAGGGTATTTGTTTTGTTTGCTGTATGAGCTATATTAAAAAAAAGATGATCAAAGATAGGATAGAACCATGGATTGAAGAGGTAATGACAGATCTCACATCCTTAAAAACATTTTAAAACCGATTTTTCTAGACTGGTATATTTGTATGAACATATGAATGTATTTTGCCAAGATTTCAGGGAACTATTTGACAAAATTTCTCATGGTATTCTTTTGAGAAAGAGATGTAGGCTAGATGTAATCAGGTATACAAACTTGGAGTCATTTTGGACTCCTCCTTCTCTCAATGCACCACATAAAATCAGCTGCCAAATTTTGTCAACATCATATCTAGCATCTGTACTTATTCCATTTGTATAGTCACATGGCTATATGCTTATCACTACAATTTATAGTCTCAATACCTGTTTCCTGGACTGATGCAATTAACTCCAAACTGAACTCCTTTCTCCCAACATCTCTCTTCTCCAATCTCTGCCAAACTCCCGTGTTTTATAATGTAATAATCATTGTATGAATTATTTTCATGTTTCTGCTTACTTAACTCTTCATCAGTCCTAACACAGTCCTAACCAAGCCATGCCCATTCTGAAGAATCTCCATTGGCTCTTTATTACCAAAACAACAAAAACCAAAAACAAACAAACCCCAAACTTTTTAACTTGCAATGTAAAAATATAGCAACAAAAACAATGAATTTTAAAAGACTTTTGGATTTACATCAAAGTCATAAAATAATAGGATCATAAATCTAGAGTTGGGAGGAACTTTGGAGACCATCAAATTCTATCCCTTCCTTTTATAGGTGAGGAAATTAAAGCCCAGAGAATTTAAGTAACTTGGCTATGGTTACATCTTTTTCTAAATCCTTCTTTTTGCCCTGCCACCCTGTCCACAAATTAAATCCTTCCTTGGAACAGAAAGAAAAAAAAAATCACATTTAAACAAATGTATCTCATAAAAAATATGCATAAATACTATAAACAATAGTCTTACACCTACTAGATCTCCACCTTTTTTCTCTGCTTAGAGATGAGAAGTATCATTGCCCCAGTACTAGAATTAATCTTTCATGTACTCCATGTTTAATGTTCTATTACAATCTTCCATTTGTCCTATTATAATTGTTGTATATGTTTTTTTTTTTGGTAGGCTTCCATTTATTTGCTATAACAGAAAGTTTCACAATGAATATTTTAGTATAACTATTTAAATATATTTTCACTTCAGTTTTTGGCTTTGACCTCTTTGCATTTAATTGGATTTTGGAAATGTATTGATTTGCCCCACTACTTATTGGAGCCAGAGGTCAAATTGAAAACTTAATTTCATAATGGTATATGAATAAGTGGAATATTATTGTGCCATAAGAAATGATGAAAGGAACTTATAAGAACTGATGAAGAGGAAAGTAAACAGAAACATGAAAATAATTCATACAATGATTATAACATTATAAAAGAAAAGAACTGTGAAAGACTTAAGCATTGTAATCAATACCATGATTAACCATGGCTCAAGAAGACTGCTGAGCAGGAATGGCTAAACAAGTTGTGGTATATGCATGTAATGGAATATTATTGTGCTATAAGAAATGAGGAGGAGACAGTTTTCATATTTACCTGGAGAGGCTTATAGAAACTGATACTGAGCGAGAAGAATAGAACCAGGAGAAATTTGTATACAATCCCAGACACAATATATGTGTGATGACCAACTATGATAGGCTGGACTCTTCTCAGCAATGCAGTGATATAAGTCAATCCCAAAAGACTCATGAAGGAGAGAGATGTCTACATCCAGAGAAAGAACTAGAAAGAACTGTGTTTGAATCCTGATGGAAGAAATCTAATCTTTTCATTGTTTGGTTTTATTTCTTCTTTACCATTTTTCATTCTATCTAGTACAATTCGCCTTTGTAACTTGACTAATATCTATTGTGAAAGTAGTGCAGATCCTATACTGGACTATATGCCATCATGGGGTGTCGGGGGAGGGAGGGAAGGAAAATTTGAAACTCAAGGAACTATGGAATTGAATCTTGTAAGCTAAAAATAAACAAATAAATTTTAAAAAAATTAAAAATTAACAGAAAAAAAAAAGAAGACTGCTGAGGAACCGTACTTCTCACCTCATATCAGAGAGGTCAGGGACTAGAAATACAGAATGAGACAAACATTTTAAGACGTGGCCAAGTGTGTGTCATTCATTCAGTCAGTCATTAAGCATCCATGAAGCTTGTATTTTGTGGTAGGCACTGCACTAAGCACAGCAGATAACAAAGAAAGGTGAGAGATAATTCTTTCTCTCAAGGTAATCAAAGTCTAATGCGGAGACAATATGCAAATAATTGTTTGCAAACAAGATGCATACAGGATAAATTGGAAATATTCAAACGAAGGAAGGCACTAGAATTAATGGAGATTAGGAAAAGTTCTTTGTAGAAGGTGGGGTTTTTAGCTTCAATATTAAGGAAACCAGGGTATCTAAGAGATGTATTTGAATAAGAACGTTCTAGGCATGGGGTACAGCCAATAAAAATTACTTCTATGTCTTGTTCAAGGCAAAGCAAGGAGGTCAGTTTTACTAGATCAGAGTGCGTAGGAGAGAATAAGGTTTAAGAAAAATGTAAATGTAGAAAGGGGTCAGGTTATGAAGAGCTTTGAAAATCAAACATGGGGGCGGCTAGGTGGCACAGTAAATAGAGCACTGGCTCTGGAGTCAGGAGGACCTAAGTTCAAACTCAGTCTCAGACACTTAACACACAGACACAGACACAAAAACTAGTCCTGTGACCTTGGGCAAGTCACTTAACCCCAAGTGCCCTACCTTCCCCCCCAAAAAAAGCAAAAAAAAAGAAAATCAAACATAGAATTTTATATTTGAAAGTAATATTTTGAAAGTAATAGGCTATTTTGAAAGTAATAGGCTGTAACTGTGGTTTATTGAAAGAGAGAGGCAGAAGCAACATTGTCAGATCTTTGCTTCAAGAAGATCAATTTGACAGCTGAGTAGAGCATAGATTGGAGTAGGAAGAGACATCATGGAGGAAGACCAACCAAAAAGCTCTTGCAATAGTCGTTGGTAATGTCAGAGGAGAGAAGGGGGCATATATGAGAAATGTTGCAAAGGTAAAACTACTATAACATGGCAACAGATTGGATATGGACATAGAGTGTGAGGAGTCAAAGATGACATCTTAGTTGTGACCAAGGTGGGTAACTGGGAGCACGGATAGGGAAGTTGGGGAGAAGAGAATTGAGGGAAAGGTTTGAGTTTGAATTTAGTTTTGGATATGTTTAAGATTTCTATAGGATACCCAATTCCATATTCTAAGTAGGTGGTTGGAGATGTGAAATTGGAGGCAAAGTTTGGAGTTGGATAGATTTGAAGATCACTGGTAAAAGGATTATCAGTGAATCTGTGAGAGATGATATGACTGCCAAGTGAAATAGTATAGAGGGAGAACAAAAGAGGACCCTGGACAATGCCCCAAGGGACATTCACAGTAATGAGTGTGACTCTGATGGCTATTTGACAAAGGAGACTGAGAAATATCAGTCTGATAGCAGGAAAATCAGGATAGGGTCATGGAAGTCTACAAAAGTGCATGTGCCAAGAAGAGGGTGATCGGCATTGTCAAAGGCTGCAGAAAAATCAAGGAAGATGAAGATTGAAACAAAAGTTTGACAGATAAGACATCATTGATAACTTTTGAGAGAACAGTTTTAGTTGAATGATGTGGTTAGAAGTCAGACTATAAAAAAGTTAAATAGAGACTAAGAGAAAAGGAAGAAGAAACATGAATTGTAGACAGCCCTCTCAATGAGTTTAGCTGCAAAAGAGAAAAGAAATATGGGGCAATAGCAAGCAGGCATTGATGGATCAAGAGGAAATCTTTTGAAGATGGGCACGTTTGTACACAGTAGGGAAGTAGGTAGCAGACAGGGAGATATTGAAGATAAGTGTGAAAATGGGAATGATAGACAGAGTAATCTGTTGGAGAAAAAAGAATGCAATGTGCACACCAAAGAGTCTACCTTAGCAAGATCTCATTCCTCTTCAGTAGGGGTGAAGTAGACAAAGGGAGCAGAGGTCACCTTTATAATATAAACTGATGAACAAGGGAGAAGAGGGAGCTCTTGGTGAATGAATTCATGATCCTAGGATGTGTTTGACATAACTATACTTATTTGTAACAAAGATGGAGTTTATTAGGGTATGTAAATAGAAGGGTTTATGTACAAAGAGGAAAAAAGAATGAAAAAATGTTATTAAATTTTCAAATTTCAAAATTTCAAATACAAAAGTGACAACAAAATTCAGAAGGGTACACACAAACAGAGCAATGTTGAAGCTATCCTGTTAAATTTAAAAAAAAATATATATGTGTGTGTGTGTGTGTGTATAGCTTCAATTTTAAGGAATATATATATATATATATATATATATATATATGTTAAACGCAGTGAATTTTCACAGTGTTATATTAGGGATATATTCGTAATTTTTATATGCTAATGTGTAATAATAATATAAAGGAGTATTTGAAACAGAAAAATGTCATAACAGTCCTTCAACTCAGACCTATGAGTCAACATCTTCTTCTGCCTACAGGCACAGAATGAGAGGGAGGATTCATCAGCTAGATGATTTATAAGCTCATAATTTTTGTCAAATAAATAGGGTCAGGAAAAAGAGTAGATTAGTGCTTGGAATGGAGGGTCAATGATGAACAAAAAGCATCTGGGTTATTACTTTGCAGTATAAGTAAATGCATGCATATGTGTATATGTCTTTTCTAAAATTTTTCCAGCTAAAAGCATATACATAATAAGCAAGTGGACAGATATGACATATACAAGAATTTAACTGGTATAATTCTTAGTAAGGTATCTATTTATTTTTTAACTGCTGATAAAACATACATAGGATATCACACAGACTTTTATAGTTGTAAGAGCCTTTAATAACTTAATCCAGTTCATTATAGAAAAAGCAATCCCCACTATCTAGGTTTTTCTTAAGGAAAAGAGACCTTAGATTTTTGATTGACAATGCCAGTTCTCTCTTGTCTTATCATGAGGCAAGGTGGAAACACTGATTATTACATAATCGATTGATTATTTTAGAAATCAGGAAGGCTATTGTCCGTTAGTTCATTAGGTGATTGTCTCAATCGACTGAAACTTTAATAACAAACAGAAAAGGCACATGTTTTTCATTGCTGCTATTTTGAAAGGTCAAGTAGGTCTGGAATGAAAGAGGAGGGAGATATTTATAAAGAATATCTAATGATTTACAATTGAATGGAAAAATAGATTAACTTGAGAAATTTTTCTTTATTCATTATCTCAAGGTCTATCTTTGTGACCTGAAATGCAGGCTTCAGCCACTCTCTTTAAAGCCATAAAGAACACATTGCATAAGTTGGATTTTTAATGCTATATATTTGGGAGTATCTCACATCTAAAAGATGGATCAACAGATAATTTTAAAAGGCTGGCCAACCAACACAGGAGTATACTCCCAGTAGTGGGTTAAAAGGTATGAGTTGTTTAGTGACTTTTATTTCTGTCTAGCATTTTTCTTTTTTTTTTAATTAAAATTTTTGATTGCTCATTATCTTCATTTCTAAAACATAGCACTGCCCCTTCTTCCCAAATGGGAGTTTTCTTGCAACAACAACAACAAAAATTTTCTTAAAAAGAAAGTAAAAAAAATTAATTTTAGCAAAAACAACCAGTTCTTCAGCTGAATTGACCGTAACGTGTAATGTTCTGTACATATTTTCTCTTTCCTTTTCTCATTTCCTTCTTGACCTCACTTGTTTAGAATTTTTTGGACATCTCCATTGTATCCCCATGTTATGGTAATGGGAATATGAAGATCTTCCTTGCCCCTTGCCCCCTTGATAGGCTTGGGTGAATCTGAGAACCTTTCCTTATTTGAAAATACACTCTGCCCCCTAATAGGCTGAATGTGGTCACATGGAGCCTGTGGTGGGAGACTTGTTTTTCAGGCATGCCCACAGCTTGTTACTTTGTGATTGGGCAATGGGTTAAGGTTGTGATGTTCTCTGAGCCAGGAGAAGGCTATATATGCCCTGATATGAGGTTTTGCTTTGGGGCTCACTTTGGGAAGATTTGTATGATTTGGCCAGATGAGACTCTGGGCAGCCTTTGAGCCTCCTGGCTTTGAAAACCCATATGTTGGCACTTCCCTCTCTGGTAACTAACTAGGTATGGATGTAATGGTCAGAAAGTTGGAAGCCCTGTCTGCTGAATTTTGTTATTTTCTGTTGTAACTTCTGTTTGTATTATCTGAAGTTCAGGGTGCTGACTTTTCCCCTGAACTATATAAATGATATATGTTTGATTAAAGTAAGATTGTTGACCCATTTTGATTTGCTTTCCTTTAGAAAAGCAGATATAAGAACCTGTGCTAGCAGCCATCCTGGGTATGCTAGGGTGCTTGCTGCTACACCCCACCACTTGTACCTCTCCTTTCCCCATTTAAGCCTTTTGTGTGCTGTTTGCCCAAATTAGATTGTAAGCTTCTTTAGGGCAGGGACTCTATTTCTTCTTTTGTATTTGTATCTCCAGGGTATATGTGTGTTTATGTTTGTATGTGTGTATGTGTATATATGTGTGCATGTATGTGTATAAATATATATGTATATATATACATACACAGCTATTATGTGTATATATAATGTATGTATATATGTATATATATGTATATATATATATATATGGATAGATAGATAGATAGATAGATAGATAGATAGATAGATAGATAGATAAATGAATGTATGGATAGTTAGATGGATACCAAAATGAGGACTGGAGACTATGCCATTTGAAGGAATTGAAAACGTTTAGCATGGAGATAAAAAGACTTGAAAGTAAAAAAAATACACATACATACACGTATACATAAGTATATGCATGTATATGTATACATATATATGTGTGTGTGTGTGTGTGTGTGTGTGTGTGTGTGTGTGTGTACATACCTATTTTATGTTCTTCATATGATACTTTAAGCTCCTTGAAGAATGGAACTATATTTTCCTCCTCATTGTATTTCCCACAGCACACAGATGAGGTCTTTGCACATAAAAAATAGTAAATTATGATTTTAAATCAAACTTGTGAATTTGAATTCTTGGAAAATGTCACTGTATTTTAGAAATACAAAAAAAAAAACTTAGAACAGAGAGGGATCTTAAAGGGACTCGGGCAATGTGAAGAGCTCTATGTAAAGATGTCAGTGATGGTGAACTCATCATTATATTTCATTAAACAAGTTATTCTAAATTATGTATATTTGTAATTTTTCTTTATATTGTGCTAAGATCTGTCTTTCTCCTAGTGTCCTACACTTGTTCCCACTTCAAATCATGATAGCTAAACACAAGTTCTATCTTTTTCCTACATTGTAGGCCTTCAAATACTTGAAGATAATAACCACATACCAACAGGTCATTTCTTTTTCCTTCTATGATAAATATTCCCAGTTCCATCAAATAACATGGTCCCCACCAGTCCTGTAACCATTTTGGTATCCTTACTCTGATGTCTCAGTTTTTCCCCATCATTTCTAAAATATGGTGCCAAGGACTGATCATAATAATGCAAACATGATTAACAGTACAAAGTATAGGAAGGATATTGCCATCTTCAATCCCACCTCTCTTAATGAAGTCTAAGATCTGTTTGCTTTTAGGGTTGCCATGCTACCAAAGGATAGGGATACAACCTATAATATCATGAATATTAGTAATTTTTGAGTGAGGAAACCTACCTTGCCAATATAGTAACTTCTCTGAATCCTCGAGTCTTAGGGAATTGTTGAGGACACTGAGGATTTCAATGATTTGTCCAGGGTCACATTGCCAGTATGTGTCAAAAAGGAAAAAAAACTGAACCCAAATCTTATGAATTCAATGACGACTATTGAATGAATTTACATAGATTCAGATCTAGAAGTGATTTTTGAGAACATCTAGTCCTACCTTGTAGTATTACAGATGAGGAAATTGAGGCCCAGAAAGATGAAGAGACTTTACCAAGGACATAGTCAGCTATGCGGTACAGTAGAAAGAACACCAGACCTGGAATAAGGAAGACCTGAGTTCAAATCTAGCTATGTGACTCTTGGCTGGTCACTTTACTTCTGTATGCTTCAGTTTTGTCATCTGCAAATTGGGGATAATAATAACACCTACTTTTCCCATAGCATAAAATGAGGTATTTTTAATAAAAACACTTTAAAACACTAGATAGAAAGATAGATAGATAGATAGATAGATGGATAGATAGATAGATGATAGATAGATAGATGGATAGATAGATGATAGATGGATAGAGAGATAGATGGATAGATAGATAGATAGATGGAGAGATAGATAGATAGATAGATAGATGTATAGAGGGATGGATGGATGGATGGATAGATGGATATATATATATAGATATAAATATATGTATATATATATATAAAGTACTATGTAAAGATAGTACTATGAAAGAATAAAATGAAGCAATTAACACTTTGAAAAGTACTATGTAAGTAATAGTTATTACTATATTATATTATTAGACCTAGGATTTGAACTCAGGTTGTGTGACTCCAGGTACTCAACTCAATCCAGTTTTATCACTCTGCTTTTCTATAGTATTATATCCTGCCACAGTATAATGTTAATTATGATAATTTATAAATATGAGATTTTAAGGTTTACAAAGTAGTTTATGTAGTTAATTTCACTTGAAAGTAGTAATAATAAGAGCTAGCATTTACATAGTGATGTAGACCTTGCAAAACACTTCGATTGCTACAACCCTGTGAGGCTAGTGTTACCATTATTTCCATTTCATAGAATGAGTTTCATAGAAAGGTATCCAAGATTTTGCAATTAGTCACGTTAACCTTGAAATCTACAAGAGCCTCCACTATTGCAAGGGATAGAAATAATTCAAATAACAAGTGAAAAAAAATAAGAGATTTTAGTTGCTGATGACTTCTAGCTTATTTTTTCAATTAAGAGATTTTTTTTTCACTAAAGGAGAGATTAGCCTTGGTCAGGCATACAGAGCATGTCTTCATCTATTGTTATAGAGAAATAATTGTTTCCCTCTCAATGACTGGATATTTATTCTACAATTAACTTCATGAGGTATCCGATATTCTTCTCAGCCTGTTTGATGCCAACTCAGAAGGATATCCTGGTAGCTCATTGGAAGAAGGAACAGATATTAAACACTTCTGTGTAAGTTACCCTTCTATGCCTCTGTGAACCCTGCATATTCACAGACACAATTTTTCTAAGTCATAGCAGTTGCCTTCAGAAAGTAATGTGGGTAATTATGACTCCAGAAAATGATTTCTTCATGGAGACTCCTAGAAGGATGGCCTTAGTTTTTGCTTAAGAGAAAGTCAAGAATGTTTAATCCCATAATAGATTAATCTAATTTATATGCATGCTAAGATCTCTTAATTGTTTAATATCTAATCATAGACCTTAAAGAATATTGTGAGAGCAGGCACAAGGCATACACGGAATAGATTGTCAGAAATTAGATTTTTGTTTTTGTTCACTTGTGTCTAACTCTTTTTGATCCCATTTGTGATTTTCTTGGCAAAGATACTGGAGTGGTTTGTCATTTCCTTCTCCAGCTGATTTTATAGGTGAGGAAACTGAGGCAATCAGGATTAAGTGACCTGACCAGGGTCAGATAGCTAGTGAGGGTCTGAGGCCACATTTGAATTCAGTACTATAAGTTTTCCTGACTTCAGGCCCAGCACTCTATATGCTGTACCATTTAGCTGCCCTCAGGGATTTAATATCCTAGCACAAAAATTACCTATCAGTAGAGGCCAAGTTTTCCCCTTCCCTATCTCTAATTCCCATAGAATGTTAGACCTAAAAAAGAACTTAGAATTCATCTAATCTATTTATTTTAAAGAGGAGGAAATTAAAACCTCAAGAGAGAAAATAAATTGTTTGATCCTATAATGAGTTTGTGACAGAGCTCAAGCTCTTCTGAATCCCAATCCAGAGTTCTTTTAAAATGTTGTTACATATAAGTTTACCTACATAACTTTTAGACAAGAAAACTAAGACTTAGAGGTGAACTAATTGACCAATGACTTTCTTTGACATTTCAGTGGATATGTGGTTCCATTAATGCATAATGAGGATAAGGAGGAGAAGTAGGCAGAGGAAGAGAAAGAGAAGGAGAAGAAGGAGGGAGAAGAGGAGGAGGAGAAGGAGGAAGAGAAAAAGAAAAAGAAGAATTTCTATAGTATGTTAAGGTTTGCAAAATACTTAATAAATATAATCTTATTTTTATCCTCACCACAACCCTACCTGGGAGAGCTAGGTGCTATTTTATTATTAATACCAATAACTTTAATAATGATATTAACAATATTAACAATACTATCAATAATATTAACACTATTATGCCCAGTTTTACAGATGAGGAAACTGAGGCAGCTAGTGGTGAAGTGATTTGGCCAGGGTCACACAGTTAATAAGTGTTGAAGGCCAGTTTTGAACTCAGGTGTTCATGACTCCAGGTCCAATGCTGTATCTACTGAGTGACCTAGGTGCACTCAGATGTACTCACTCCAAGGTCAGGGAGGACAACTCATCTGCATCTTGCTGTCCTATGTGACTCCCACAAATCTCTTAACAGTGGTCCTCCCAATATGCTGGAGGGCTTCCTTTATCCCACTTAGCACTGCATAGATTCCAGTGGAAATTTCAGGCATCTCTTGGCTGTTCCCTGCTTTCATAATATGATGGATCCACTTCTCTTTCCAGTGATTCTTCTCTTTGATGATGTCTTTCATTCTGCTGCTTCTGCATAATTTCTTATTGGCAATATACTACAGATTACTCATTACTATCCTATGCCTGTCCCTTTCAAAAAGCAGCACAGTCAGGAGTGATGCTGAATCTGGACAATAATAGAAGACTTTTCTTGCTGGGATTAGAGCACTGTCATCAATGAGGGGAAAAGGAGGGGGTGTCTTAGCAATTAAAGGATTAATTCAAGAGAGAGTGATCTTTTCAGAAGAGGGATGGACTAAATGGTCTTTGAGGTCCAATCCAACTCTGGTAGTCTATGATTCTGTTTGGTGACTGACCCAGCAGGAGAGGCTATAGAGCCTCAAGACCACCCTAACTCTACCCTAGAATAGAGCCACCAACAGCTGAGCTGGGTTGGGGCCCTGGGGATCTGATCTAGGGCTATATCTCCAGAAACTGATTCAGAATGAAAATGACTTCTATTCCAAAGCCTCCATGTCCAGTTTTCTTTACACATGGCACTGATTGAACCTAGAATTGAGTGACAAGTAAAAATCCCAACCTCTATGGCACTCTTACCCTGAGGAAGACATACTGTTGTAAATAGGCATTCAGGATATCCAAGCAGCTCAATGATATTAAGGAAATGTAAATAGTAAGTTAGCTCATGGTATGATCACTATCTTCAAATATGTTTTAAGTCACAGTTTGATTAGACTATCACTAAGATCCCTTCCAATTCTGAGACTCTATGAGAGAATTTTACATGAGTAATTTTAATGGTGAGTCCTACAAATTCTCTATTTGTAATATCTTCCCAAATCTGTGTCCTTTTCTCTAGCTCCCCTATTGCTGTATTAGTAAAGTGCCCCCCCCACCTTTTTCACCTACGTGGACAAACGCTACAGTCTCCTAACATGTTCCACCTTCACACTGTGCCAACCTATCCTCCATACCACTGTCAGTCATAACCTTTAAGCATAGATCTTGTTATATCATTCCTTTGCCCGAAAGCTTTCAATGATTTCCTATTGCCCCAAGTTCAAATCCTTTTTCCTGTCAAAAGGACATCTACAAACTGGTAGAATCTTATCTTTCCCACATATTTCATACTGCCCTGTTCCATACAATCTATACTCTAGCTTCTTGGTTTCCTTCATTAGATGCTGCTTGCTTTTATACCTTTGTTCTTTTTATTTCCAGAGCCTACAACCTTCCCAAGCTTCACCTCTTCTCCATCTTTCAACACCCAACTGAAATGCTACCTCCTCCCTGATGATCCTCCAGGTCCTTTTTGCACCACCCAAAGGGGTAATGAGACTTTATTTCCTCATACCTCACTCAGCATTTTGCATCTCTAGAATGTACTTGTGCATTATTTTATTTTATCTTTGAATGTGCCTTCCCTTTTACTTGATGATAAACTTGATGAGAGAGCTCTGTATTTCCCTCAGACTACTAGCACAGTATTGTTTGCAATTACATGTCTAATAAATACATACTGAATTGAATTGAATCCCATCAACCCTGATCTGCCTCTTTCCAAATGGTACTAAGAATGTATGATTCATTTCAGTACAATAGACAAATGATGAAGGGTTACTGAAGTATGACACGTATAGTAGAAGAGTCTGAGGTAAAGGAAATCATGTGACTGGGGAATGACAATCATTATTGTGAGTGTGTGTGTTTGTGTGTGTGTTTGCACTAATAGAGCACTTTCTAGTTCATAAAACACATTTCTTAAAGTAGCCTGATGAGGTCAGTAGAACAAATGTAATTATCTCTGTTTTATAAATGAAAAACCTGGGTTTCAGAGCACTTAAGTCACTTTTTTCAAGGTCTTACATTTTGCAACAGGCCTCAGAATCAAACCCAAATCTTTTTTCTCCAAGTCACACTTCTTCTATCATATCATGAAATAATAAGTAGCCTTTTTTCTAATGCTTTACAGATAACTTTCACATCCAGTATCTCTTCTGATACTCACAACAGCCTTGTGGAATAGTCAGGGCAAAGATGATTATATTATCCCCATTTTCCAGATGAAGAGCCTAAGGCCTAGAAAGGGGATGCATGATCCAAAATTTTCCAGCTTCTAACTAGGACTTGAAGCCAGGTCTCTTCACTTCAGAACTAATACTTTGTTTTTCACAAAGAGGAAAAGGTGATAATGTAGAAAGGGGAGCCAGCCGAACAGTTTCAAGGGCAATGACTCCAGAACTGAGCATCTGAGTGTTGTCACTTTGATTTTGAACAAGCATCTTTCCCTCTCTACTTCCCCAGTTTCTCTACCTGTAATATAAAGACATTTTTTCCTAAACTCCCTTCCACTCTGATATTCTATGGCTCTGTGAAATGGCAACTTTGGACTACTCTCATTTGTATATGCTTGGTCACAGAACTAGAAGGTGTGGGTGGAATTGGAGATAGGAAGATTTTTTAGCAGACTACAAGGTCAATTAAAGCTCTTCAACAGCCTACACTACCTTGGGAGGTAATGGGAGGCCTTTAAGCAGGCCCTTGATGGTCACTTGTTAGGGATGTCATAGAGGGGGATTTTGGTACAGGGAAAGGTTGAACTTGGTATGTTATGACCTGCAAGATAAAGTGTAATGCTATAGGCAAAAACCTGCTTTATCCTGTAGAACAGACATTGTCTCCTTTTCAGCTCTATAACTCTGTAGGGAGGCCAAAAGGGCCGTGATCTTTCCATTTTCACCTGCAATCAGTAGCCACAGGAATTACAGACCAGTGAATGGACTCCAGACAGGTCTCATGCTGAGCCTGGTAGAAAAGAAAATTGTGTCAAACACAACAAGGGGGGGCTCCTCCGTCATCTCAGTGAACACATGAATTGATTTTGTTTCATTCTCAACAGATCTGGTAAAATTTCATGCTAGAATAAATTACAAAATTAGATGCAGATTTCCTCCAGGTGTAAATTTCCTGCTTTCACAGCAATAACAGTTTAGGGGAAAATAGAGAGAAATATTTTGATTTGTCCCCCCAACCTGGAAATGTAATTTTATTTCTAAATGTAGGTAATGAAACATATGCATTTCTTCCCTTTCTGATGTTTTGTCCATATCTGTTTGCCCTGGGCCACTGGGGGTAAAAAGAACCAAGATTTACTGTAATGCCTCCTATCTGCCTAGTATTTTGTAAAATACAGGAGATTTTAGAAAACCTGAGGCTTAAGTGACTAAAAAGATTGTTAAGAGCTAATTGGCATGACAACTAAAAAAATCAACTCACCCAGTTGTAGGGTTGTTAATGGAGGGGATAATATTCAGAGCAATGGAAATGGTAGTTCCATTAAAATTAGAAATAGACCACAAATGAAGTGTTTGTCCAATTTGGGTGCCTAATTTATCAGGGGCATTGAAAATATGAAGCATACTAGGATAAGAAAGGCAAGGCACTGGGGATATTGAGCCTGGAGAAGAGAAGACAGGAGGTAAGGAGGCTATGAAGGGGAAAGGAAATAAACATTTATATAGCACCTCTATGTGCCAGGAACTGTGCTAAGCTCTTCACAAATATTATTTTATTTGATGCTCAGAACATCTCTGAGAAATAGTTTTGACTATCATTGTTGAGGAAAATAAGACAAATAGAGGTTAAGTGACTTGTCCAGAGTCACATATCTAATAAGCGTCTGAGGCTGGATTTGAACTCAGGCTTTTCTGAGTCTAGGCCTGGTGTTCTACCTACTGTACCACCTAGCTGCCTGTTATATTATCTGTCATCAAATATTTGAAGGATTCATAAATTCATAGGATTTAAAAGCAAGATCCTTTTAGGTTATCCAACTGTATCCCTTTAATTTTACAAATGAGGAAATTAAGGCCTAGAATGTTTAACTGGTTTGTCCAAGGCCACATAATAGGCAAGGAGCAAAGTCAGGACTTAAACTAAAGCCGTCCTTCTCTAAATCCATAGTTCTTTCTACCGTGCCCTGGGCATCTTTATCTTTCATGTAGAAGCTGAGTTAGATGTTAGATGTTAGATGCTGTGTTCAAGGACCTAACTGAGACTACGGGGTGGAAGTCTTAAGAGAGGTGGGTTTCCATTTATTGTTTTGCAGACTCCAATATATAGAGAGCCAATCTAAAGTAGAAGAGCCTGCCTCAGGACTTCAATGGTCATCTTATCCATTCTATCTAAGAATATCCTTTACAATAAAACTGACCAGTGTCTATCTATCCTTTCCTAAAGATCTCCAGGAAGAGGAACCCAATAACTCCCTTAGGCGACTTAATCTACTTTTAGAAAGATCCATTGGTTAGGAACTATTTATATTGCACTAAACTCATATCTTCATGACTTCTATTCATTGTTCCTAGTTACAAATTCCATTTCTTGATTCTTATTCTGCCTTCTAGACCAAGCAGAAGTTATTTAGTCACCTTTCTATATGAAAGCCCTTCCTGTGTTTGGTGAGAATTATTATATCCCACTCAAGTCTTTTCCAAGCTAAATGTGCCCAGTTCCTTCAACTAATCTTCACTTGGCATGGACTTGAGGCCCTTCACTAACTCCATTGCCTCTTCTCTGGGTATGGTGAAGTGTATAGCATGAGTTGACTGTCTGCTAAGCTTCGTAGTTGATGTGAGACATGGATTGTTGCCCTACCTGAATTGTGGCAAGTGAACTAAACACAAAATTCCAGATAGAAGCACAATTTGCTGGAACTACAACTGAGATTGCTACACATAAAATTATATAACAAGTCATAGCCAGAGAAGATCTTGGAGATTATCTGTTTTATCCTTCTGTTTTATTACTTTCTCTATTTTATCTTATATACTTTTTTCAATTCCTTCCTCTGTTTTAGAGATAAACAAAGTCACAGAGAGATTAAGTTGTTTACCAACATCCCACAATAAGTGAATGTACAGGTAGGACTAGAATCCAGGCATCTTTTAATCAGCCCAGTTATGTCTCTATCATACCACTCATAACTGTGAAGAATATCTTAGCTACCATTATAAGATTTGTAATTTTCTTAATCACACAAGAAAAAAAAAACAACAGCAAAAACAAAGCAGATTTCTTGTTAGGTTTTATAATATTTTGCCATCTTGACCTTTTTACATAGCCACTGCTGAGCCAACCAGCTGTCTCAGAAATGATGACAAAATGATTTAGACTTTTAGGAGCAGGTAATAAACTTTAATGCATGTGAAATCAATTTTTGTTGAGGTAGTTTTAGAGAACTATTCATCTGTTGTAATTAACAACAGTCATGATGTTTGAAATGCCAAAGGTTCTCACTTTAGGGATAGTGTTAAATTTTAATGAGGATCTTTTTTTTTTTTAAACCAGAATAGTTGAAAGAATTCCCAAATCTGATGTGTGTTCTCTGAAAATGTCTTTTGATGGACACTATGGTGTAGTGGGAAGTACTCTACACTTGGAGTCAGGAAACCTTGTTGCTAACTCTTCCTCTGCTCATTGCCACTCAGCCTTGATTTCCTCTTAAATCAAATAGGGATAATGCTCCCGGCCTTCACTCCTGCCCTCCCTTACAGTGTTTTTGTAAACATCTCATGCAACAAGAGATGTAGATGCACAGAATGTTAATTATAAAGGATTTGGGCTCTGTTTTTGAACAAGAAACAACACTTTATATATGTCTCTGGCCATATCTAAGAAGTCAAATGAAGAGTGAACAACAGACCAGAGAACAGGAAAGTAGTGCCTGCATGCTTCTGTTGTTATTGGGAATACTTAGTTAACTGATGATGTCTGTACTACTTTTTTTTTAAAGCAATTGGGGCTAAGTAACTTGCTCAAGGTTACATGGCCAGTCATTTGTTATGTGTGGGTGCTCATTTTCTGAGGCCGGAACCGATCCCCGGTCCTCTAGACTCTGGAGCCATCACTCTTACTCACTGTGCCACCTAGCTGCCCCCTGTGCTACTTGTCAGACCAGATGATTCCTACCTCTTTCTTCTTCCTTTTTCCCCCTTCTTCTCCTTCCACTGAGAAATAGCTGGGTGGCTCAGTAGATAGTGCACTGTGCTTGAAGACCAACATAGCCTTGAGTTCAAATCCAGCCTAAGACATTTTCTAGCTGAATGACTCTGGGCAAGTCACTTAACCTCCATTCCTTCAGGTTCCTCAACTGTAAAATAAGGATAATAGCAGGCACCTTCCTTTCAGTGTCGTCTGTGAGGATCAAGAGAGATTTTTAAAAGTGCTTAGCAAAATGTCTGGCACATAGCAGATGCTTACTAAGTCCTTATTCTCTTTTTTCCACTTCCAACTCCCACTCCTTCTTCTCCTTCTGCCTCTTCCTATTCCATTCTCCCTAACTTCTACTTGTCTTACTTTTCCTCCTATTTTCTCCATTCCCCTACTTTGACTTCTCTTCCCTCTCCTTTTTTCTTCCTTCCTTTCCCCTTCCCCTCTTTGTATTCTTCTTCTCCTCCCATTTTCTTTTTATCCTTTCCTCTTTCATCCTTTTTTCTTCCTCCAATCATCTCCATTTGGATTCTCCATTTGCCTGTTTCACCCTTTCTCCTTCTCTACCCTATCCCGCTCCTCCATGCTTCCTTTCCTTCCCCATCCTCATCCAATTCATTCTTTCCTTCTTCCATTTTTCTTTTATTCACTTAAATTTCTCCTCTTTGATAATTAAGCACTCTCTACGTGCCAGGTACTGTGCTAAGCTGCAAGGATATAAAAGAGAACAAAAAAAAAACAAAACAGTCCCTCCCTTCAAGGAATTAATTCATAATCTAATGGGAGAAATGAATGCTTTATCCTGGTCTACTACTTCATTTCTCTTTTTCCTCCATTCCACCTCCCTCCCCATACTCTAAATTTTGCTATCACCAAATGACAAATACACAGTGATGAACTCTAGACTAATGGTCACTCAGCCTATGCTCCACAATATGAAACTTACTACTTTCTATAGCCTCCCATTCCACTGTTTTGAAAATTCTATTAGGAAGGTTTTCCTTCTATGGAGTCCTAAACTGTCTCTGCAATCAGGTGCCTTGAATTTCAAATGTGTAATTTTTTCCCCTCTATAAAAGAATGTACTAAAAGTATCCTTTATACATTAGAGCATAATAGGTAAGGTGACCTCTAATTTTAAAATGATACTTTGAAAACTACAAAATGACTGCTTAAGGTTTGTTACATAAAAAATGCCACTGCAATCACCCTCTTCCATATGAAATCACTGGACTAGATTAAGTCTGACATTAACAAGAATTCTAAGACGACATTAACTGGAAAAAAAAGTGGCCAAAACTTGAATTGTTCAGCTCCTAAAAGAGGAACAGAATAACAGCAGGGCTAATAAAAGTACAGGATGTCAGAAATACTAGAAAAGGCATTTTAATTCCTTTTGGTCAAATTGTTTCAAAAATGTTGAAAAGTATGCTTTATCTATCTTTGCCCTCCTGTCTCTCCTCATTCCCCATGAGAACAGTTTCAACAACACCAATTAAAAATAAAACAAAAAACAAATCCTTGGTGAATGTAAGCTCAGAGGATGTAGTTTTTAAAAAAGGAGAATTATATAATGGAAAGGGCACTTGTGTAGAGAAGAGGGTACATTAATTCAAGACCTGGTACTGCCTCTTGCTAGTTGTGTGAGCTCAAAAAACTACTTGACCTCTCTGTATTCTTCATCAGTAGACATTTAGATGGATTTGATTGCAATTTATGTTGTTTCTTCGGCAATAAACATCCTGAGCCTGGATGGTTTCTGTGTAGATCCTCTGCTCCTTCTACTACTTCTAGAGTACCAAGGGTAGCACTCAAACTGGCCATCTGTTCTCATTCCTGCTCTATGACCAGCACAGCTCCTTTTCTGATCATTTATCTCCTTGATGTATTTGTATGCTATTTCGCAGCCAAATCCATTTCTGAACCTCTATTATTTGGTTTTAAAATCAAAATTGCAAGCTCTTTTCTTTTTGAAATAATACTTGATTTTTTCCAATTGTAAGGGAAAATAATTTTTAACACTAACTTTTAAATATTTTGAGTTCCAGATTCTCTCCCTCCTTCCCTTTCCTGTCCCCTACCTAGACAGTAAGCAATTTTATATAGGTTATACATGTGCAATCATGTAAAACATATTTCAATACTAGTTATGCTGTGAAAGAAAACACAGACCAGAAATAAAACACAAAAAAGTGAAAAATACTGTACTTTGATCTGCATTCAGACTCCATCAGTTCTTTTTCCAGAGGTAGATAGCATTTTTCATCATGACTCCTATGGAATTGTCTTATATCATTATATTGTTGAGAATCTACCACCTCTGTCCTTCATAGCTGATTATTGTACAATATTGCTTACTGTATACAATGTCTTCCTGGTTCTGCTCACCTCACTTTGCATCAGTTCATGTAACCCTTTCCAGGTTTGTTTTTTTTCCAAAATCATCTTGCTCATCATTTCTTATGGGATAATAGTATTCTATTACAATCATGTACCACAACATGTTTAGCCATTTTTCAATTGATGGCTATCCCCTCAACTTTCAAATCTTTGCCACCACAAAAAGAGCCACTGTACTTCTTTTGTACAAATAGGTCCTTCCCCTCCCTTTTTAAAATCTCTTTGGGATATAGACCTAGTAGTGGTATTGCTGGATCAGAGAGTGTGCAGTGTTATAGCCCTTTGGACATAGTTTCAAATTGCCCTCCAGAATGGTTGGATCAGTTCACAACTCCATAAACAGTACCTTACTGTCTGAAGAAAGATCAAGAAGAATGTTATCAGGAAAAGAACTAGACAGTTCTGATCTGCCCCAAAGCTCTCTCCTAGATGAGACTTCTCTTCTGATTTTACATTTTTCCCCTTGGTGACCTCATCAGCTTCCATGGCTTCATTGATTATATCTATGCAAATTACTTCAAGCTTTATTTTGTAACTCTACTAAGCAGTCCCACATCAGCAACTGCCCATTGGATATTCTCATCTGGATATCATATAAGCATTTCAAATTTGACAGGTCTAAAACAAAACCCACTATCTGTCTTCTCCTTGCCTCTCAACTCATATGCTTTGTGAGCTTCCTCTTTCTGTCAAGGGTGCCACCATCTTTCCATCCACTAAAATCTGCAGCCTCACAATCATCCCTGTATTATGACAGCCTCTCATCCCACATATTCAGTCAGTTGCCATCTCTTGCCTATTCTGCTTCCACAGCATTTTTCGAATTCCTATCCCCTTCCCTGTACTAACAAAGCTACCCTGATCATTCAGGGCCCTCTTTACATCTCACTGTATAATGCCAGAATATCCCATTTGTCTTCCAGCCTCAAGTCTCTCCTCTCTAGTTTATCCTCCACACAGCAACCAGAGGGATATGCTGAAAGTGACAGTCTAACCATGTTATCCTCCTGTTCAAATAATACAGTGATTCTCTACTACCTCTAAGATCAAAGACAAAATCTTTCTTGTCTTTCTTCATTCATGGTATTGCATTTCTCTTCTCTGTTCTTTTGATGAGGCTGGCTTGTATGCCTACAATGTGCTTGTTCATCACTTTCTTATTTAGAATGTCTGGTTTCCTTTAGAACTGAGCATAAATGACACCACCTGAAACAAGAGTTATTCCTGTTTCTTGTACCAGCAAGTGCTTCCTCCTCAAAATTACCTTGCTATTGTTTTTGTATACATTTTGTATGTGCTTCGTACACAAGTTATCTTCCCCAATCAATCAAAAAATTTTTATTAAATATTTTGTTTTTGTTGTTCAGTCATTTTCCATTGTGTCTAACTCTCTGTGACCTCATTATCATGGCAAACTTACTAGAGTGGTTTGCTATTTCTTTCTCCAGATAATTTTCCAGATGAGGAACTGAGGTAAATAGGGCTAATTAAGTAACTTGTCCAGAGTCACACTACTAGTAAGTGTCTGAGACCAGATTTGAACTCAGGAAGATGAATCTTCCTGACTTTAGTCCTGACACTCTATCCACTGAGCCTCCTACTTGCCTTTATTAAATGAATATCATGTGTCAATCCCATTTCTAACACTAGGTATGGAAAGATGAAAAATGAAATATCCTTCAAAAGAATGTAAGCTTTCTGGGGGCAGAGTCTATTTCATTGTTGGTGTTGGTGCTATCAGCACCTACCACAATACCTGGCACAAAATAAGTTTTAAAAAAGTGTTCATCGATTGACTGATTATTATTATAGTGCTCATATGCTGTGGCAAATTTGTACCTATCAAGGATCTTTTATCATTGACTCTTGTGTTACTTAAAGTTTTAATTCTTCTTAAATCATGCTGTTCCATGATTGCAGTTATATAGTATCACAAAGTCTTTATATGTAAAATAAGGATTAAAAAAAAAAAACTTGTATCAGCCAAATCATAAGGCTATTATAAAAAATCAAACAAAATTATATGAGCAGGGCATTTACAAAACCTAAAGTGTTCCATCTATGTAAGATAGTCCTATTAATACAAGCTAATGTGCAATAGCACTTAAAAACATTCATTTCATAAATGCATACTGCATCTGAACATTAAAGGAAGATGTTTTCTTTTTTATTTTTCCATGGCTTAGTAAACACAGCATAAAATGACAGAGGGAGTGACATTTGGCCTGAATTATTGGGTCAACATTATGAAAATGGACAATTAGACCTGATTTTTTTTTTTCTTATGGCTCCAAGAAGTCAAATTAACTACAGAATCTGGGGCCAAATTGTAGTTTGTTTTTTTTTCCAAGACGTGTGCTCATAACCTATGTTCCCATAAATCAATTTACAACTTTATTTCCACATTAATCAAATTAGTGACGTATGGATTGATTCATATCTTAATAGATCAAGACACTATATTTAATATTGTGGGGAATACAGAAACAGATGAGACACATTTGAAAATCATTTGAAGCTTACAATCTAGTTGTTACAAGAAAACAAGTAAGTATGATGCAAGGCAAAATATGCTAAGATCATAAGCAAATACAAATAATGTGATATTAGTTTAAAGGGAGAGATTAATTCTAGCTGGACAGAGTGATGCTTGGACTGAGTCTTGACAAACAGGAAGGAATGTGATAAGTAAGCAGGGAATGATTAGGCAGGATAATAAATAAGTTGGAATGAGAAGATGTG
This sequence comes from Gymnobelideus leadbeateri, assembly GCA_011680675.1. NCBI lineage: Eukaryota > Metazoa > Chordata > Mammalia > Diprotodontia > Petauridae > Gymnobelideus > Gymnobelideus leadbeateri. The sequence goes on from WOXC01002877.1 coordinate 80,780, forward strand.
GTTGAAACTTTAACAGCTTCTTAACTTAGGCGTGTGGTCTAATGGCAAGCCATTTAACTTCTTATTACCTCTGTTTCCTAATTTGAAAAAAAATGGAAAATTGGGATTTAATGATCTATGAGATCCTTTACAATTCTTATATTTGTGAATTCTATGGCAGAATCCCCTAATGCCTAATCTGGGTCAGGGGAAAATTCTGAGAAAAGCCATCAAGATGGAAACACACCAAAAAATGTATCACAGTTCTACCAACCTGGTGATGATAGATTTAGCATTCGACAGGACCTTAGAAAAGACTAGAAGGCCCCTGATCCTTAGGGAGCTCCCACAGTAAAGTTGAGGCATAGATTTTGAAGTGTGGATGTCTACCCAAATCATTTTGCAGATGATGACACTGTAGCACAGAAAATTTAAATACCTTGACCAAAGCCTAGTCTCTTTTCCTCAAATTCCAAAAGATTAATGGAGGATGAGTAGAGATTTCGTTGGGAACAGGGTTACAAAGGGCACATCAGGCAAAGAATTTATGATTTTGTTTGATAGGAAGGAAGTTTTAAAGATTTTGTATAACAAGGGTAACATGATCAAGAAAGCAGAAACACTGGCATGGCTAGGTGGCACAGTGAATAGAGCACTGGCCCTGGAGTCAGGAGGACCTGAGTTCAAATCTGGAATCAGACACTTAACACAAATACTAGCTGTGTGACCTGGGGCAAGTCACTTAACCCCAATTGCCCTGCCTTCCCTCCTCCAAAAAAAAAAAAAAAGGCAGAAACACAGAATTGTAGAAGATTTTATGACATTGGGCTCGATCAATATGAAAGACATAAAAAGAGATGGGATATGCTAAAATAATAATAGCAATAACAATAACCTATGAATCAGCTAAAATTCAAGAGTGGAATCAAGCTATCCTTTGGTGCCATCCACATGAAGTCAAACATCAATGGGCTGCTAAAGAAACATCAAGCAAAGAACAAATCGTTGAGCTGTAAAGATTTGTTTAAAGAAACAGAGGCATTTATGATGGCAAAGTAGAATCACCAGGTATCACAGAGTATTATCTATCCTTAAATAAGCCAGTTATCTTGATCAACACAGAATATAGACATGTGGCAAAAATTTAGTAACACATGAATACAAAATTTAAATTTTCGCAAGCACTAAATTTCTAGCAAGTAGTAACTAGTAACTAGAATTAAACAGTATAGGCTACCAAAGTCTATATAAACAATAGCAAAATAATTGATGGTGATGATGATGATCTTAGCTCTTTAGTCTTAATTCCTTTGGTCTTTCAGAAGAAGGGACACTCTTTTAAGGGAGGGCAGCTCCAGATACTTGGTAAAACAAAAGTGAAAAATCACAACTCTTTGTACTTTCAATACAAATCTCAAAATATCTTGGAGAATTCAATAAACATAACTGACAGTGGAATTAGAGCATTAACCAAGACAAACCTGTTGCCCACAATATTACAGATGTGATCCTTTAAGAAAAATTGAAAACAGTGGTTGTAGTAAATGTTGACATACCAAATACTCATAATCTCTAATGTATGTAGAATGAAAAACTTTCAAAATAGAGATCTGGCATTATTCTTATCATCATATCAATCAAGTAACAAATAATTCTAATACTATTTAAACTTTTCAATAACAAAAATAAGGCATCCTTTCAATCTCTTTCTATGATACAAATATGATCTTAATATCTAAACCAAAGAGAGACAAAGCAGAGGAAGAAAATCAGAGATCAATATCCTTACTGAATATTGATATCACATTTTAAAATAAAATATTAGCAAGGAGCCTACAATAATATATTAGAAAGATCTGGAATAATGGGAAAAAGTCCTATTCAAGTAATTCATTCTAGCAATGTATATATTCCACCTTAATTTTATCCCTTTTAACAACCAAGCAAATGCAACCCAGGAGATGTGGTCCCTTCAGAAGAAAATACAATAGCTGTCAGCAAAGAAAAAGAACTTCATTAATGACATTAAAGTTTTAGGATATAAGACAAATCCACATAAATCATCAGTATTTTTATTAATAACAACAACAAAGCAAGAAGAGCTGAAAAGATAAATTCTATTCAACATAACTATGGAAGCTGTAAAATAACTGGAACCACTTACCCCTGACACGTCAAGACAGCAACCATTTATTAAGGGTTTACTATGTGCCAGGCACTGAGCTAACCACTAGGAATACAAGGAAAAGAAATAACTGACTAGATTAATAAATGAATGAATAAATAGATGAATAAATGAATGAATAAACATTTAAGCAAGCAAATGAATGAATAAATTGACAAATGAATACACCAATATGAATAAATTAATAAAAATAGAAGAGATCATGAACCTAAAATGAATTTAAATGCAGAGCTACATTTCTGGGTGTGGCTAATCTGAATATTTGTTTCATTTGACTATATTGATATGTATGAAAGCATTTGTTTTGTTTGCTCTGTGTGTGTGTGTGTGTGTGTATGTGTGTGTGTGTGTGTGTGTGTGTTTTAATTTGCCCTTAGTTACTGTCTTAAAATCATCAGAGATAATCTGCTACCATTTCATGGTAAGTTGACTTAGTATAAAGGTAGCAGCATAAATGCCCTGAAAATCTCATTAAAAACGGGCAGGTTTAAACTAGTCTTTGGAATTACCTGGCAGAAATAATGGCATCAGCTTTTAAGCTTCATTAAAAAATGATGTTCAGGGTGAGATTAGCAAAGAAATAAGTCAGCTTGAATAGCTGCTGGTGTTGCCTTCTCTTTGCAGACAAGCAGGTAACAGGAATATAAAATATATTTAGAAACCATCCACCAAAAGTTCATTCAGAGCATGAGTTAGTATGGTTGAGCATAATATGGATTAGTTCTTGGGTCAGAGGGACAGGGTTCAAATCTAGATTACTATGCTTACTACATCTGAGATCTGAGCAAGTCACTTAAACTCTGTTTTTTCAACAAGGTTGTTGTGATGATCAAATGAGATATTGATAAAGTTCTTAGCACAGTGACTGAAAGATAGTAGGCCTTATTATTCAACAATGCAATTTCAGAAAGTGAGATATAGCAATCCCTAAGTAATATCCCACAGAGGAGAGAAAAATACAATACAAAACCAAACAAAAGCCTCCAGGATCAGACAGAACCTTAAGAGTGATCTACAAATATTTAAATGATAATATCCATACTCCTTAAGCCAGTTTCAATAACGAAGAAAAACTTTGTCAAGCTCATTCTATTAGAAGAATTTTTAGGGTATATAAAATAGCAAAGTATAATGCAATGAAAGTGAATTCTAGCTTAATAACACTAACATATTTTACTATAAAAATACTAACTAAAGTATGGGCAAAAGAATAAAATAGAGCATTGGCCCTGAAGTCAGGAGGACCTGAGTTCAAATCTGACCTCAGACACAACTAACTGTGTGACCTTGGGCAAGTCACTTAACCCCAATTGCCTTGCCTTCCCCCCTCCCCCAAAAAAGATCATAGCAATGCATATGAAAATACCTAGTATAGCAAATGTGCACTTATGATAGGAAATCAAGGAATTTTTAACAGAATGGAGAGATTACTGTAATGACAAAAAATTAAAAAACATGACCGTAGCAAATGAAGCAAAAAAAAAAAAAGATTGATTAAAATTAACTACTTATTTAATTTTCCTGCACTAAAAATGAATAAAAAGGTCTTTTCTCTATGTACTAGATCCAGCATAACAAAACTCCATGGTTCTTTTACTCCTTTTTAACATTTATTTTCATTCCACCTTCTTCAAGAAGCTTTCCCAGTCCTCCTTATTCTTAATGCCTTCCCTCTTTTTACAGCTAATTTATTCTGTATAGATTTAGTTTGTACTGAATTGTCTGCATATTGTCTCTCTCATTAGACTGTGGGCTCCTTGATGGAGTTTAATTAAACCAGGTGCCAGGTAGGTCCTTATTAAATGCCAGCTGACTGACTGCTTCCTCCTAACTTCCCTATTTTGGCAGATCTTACTACAAATCTTCCAGTCATTAAGGTTGTCCACTAAGGAATCATCTTCCAACCTTCATTCTCACCCACCCTAACTCCTTTAATTAAACAATTGCCAAGTTTTGTTTACCCTATCTCTTTAAAATCTCTCACAAACTTTTAAAAAAATCTCTATTTACAAGTATTTCACTGCATAATCATCACATATTTTATACCAAATGTTTTGCAAAAAAGTGAGGTGCGACCATTATGTGAAGCTTTTAAAAAAATTGCTGGCATTACTTAAAAATCATTTACTAAAACTGTCATTTGTGCAAGAATAGGGTGGAGAGAATACTTGTGAATATATGTTAAAATTGCAAAGATGCAAATCTTACCATATCACTGCCTTACTAATGGCAGTTTTTACACCTACAGCTCTTCATTGCATTGAGTAATAGTACTATTAGTACAGCAGTGCTCCAAACAAACCAAATGGGCTTTCAGAAATATTTCTGGACAGCTAGGTGGCACAGTGAATAGAGCACTGGCCCTGGAGTCAGGAGGACCTGAGTTTAAATCCGGACTCAAACACTTACCACTTACTAGCTTTGTGACCTTGGGCAAGTCACTTAACCCCAATTGCCCCTCCAAAAAAAAAGAGAAAGAAAAAGAAAAAGAAATATTTCTGAAATGCTCGTGCAATTAAAATTCTAGGCTCACAATGCAGAAGAAATAGATGCATATCCATATGCCACTGGTGAATACATTGCTGCTCTGTTTGCCTTTTAAGTGGCCTGACAAACAGAATTATACCATGTGATGATTATGCAACAAAAAGTTATAAACCAATGTTTGAATGGAAAAAACAAGCTGTGACAATGTGGTGGTGATGATTAGGTGATGAAATATGGTATACTCCAATTTGCCTTAATTCAGAACCTCATAATATCTTGCTTCCTGTATCAAGATTGATTTGCTGATTTTTATTGCTTTATTTTGTCTCTCCTCTCTCAGATGCATCCACCACAAAGTTGCCCAAATGGTATCCCTAAAGCACAAGTCTGACAATATTGACCTATACTTAAGAAGATTCAATGAGTCCCTTTAGACTATTGATAAAACTACTTTTTTTTTCTTCTCTGTGACATTTTATTTCCCATCCTCCTTAACTTCAAGTAACTGAAAAATCTTCATGTTGGTAAAGTGGAGAGAAACATATCTTTATCTATGAATGACATAATTGATTCTTAGGAAAACCCAAAAGAGCAAACAAAATAATAATTTTAGGTAATAGTGTCAGCTAAGTAGCAGAATGAAAAACATACACAAAAATTAAATTTCCTATAATTATTAGCAAAAATCACAAAGAATTATTTTTAAGAGGAAATACTTTTAATGTAAAAAGAAAAAGAAATTTGTCTACAAAGGTACACGCAGGTCTTATAGCACTACAAAGTCAGTGGAAGCTTTGCAAAAATAAAGGAAGATCTATTTTTCCAAAAGTGAGATGGGTCACCTCAGGAGCTCAAGCTAGGTGCCTTCAAGGTCAATGATAATCTTTTGACACCCATTCATATCTTTTTAATGATTATCTTCTGGGGAATGTCTCTTAGTCTTACATATTTCTATTAATTACCTATAAATCTATCAATCAGTGATTATTTATTAAGTGCGTACTATGCATCATGCACTGTGCTAGATGGTAAGGATAATTTTTTAAGAAAGTTTAAATGAGCCTTTTTTGAGATAAGCTTGAATTTGCCATAGGGGTATAACCACTGTTAGAACACTGTATTTAGAGTCGGGAAGATCTGAGCTTAAATTTTGTCTCAGACACTTAATAGCTATATGACTTAGTCCATGATCAAGTATGTGTGCACTAGAGGGGATTGTTATTTAAATTTGACTCGTACTTATTGGCTACAGTGTTACTTTCCAACACTATTTTATGATCTGTGCAAAATAATTCCTTGCATATACAATTGTCATGACTAGATTTGTGGTAAAGATAACAACAGCATGCAGATTTATGTGTAGATTTAATAAAATCAATCTCATCATATTATTGAAAGAGTAAATTATGGAGAAAACAATGAAGATAGAGAAAAAAATCAAGGGTATTAAAGGAAATAAAAGGGGGAAAAGTATGAAAGGGGAATGTTTTTATTAGATAGCCCTACACTCATCAAAACTCTCTGGTACTAAATGAAAATGAGAGAAGTAGATAAATGGACTAGATGAAATTAATTTGAAAAATATTTAGAAGTAAATACACAGCAGTCTATTCTTTGAAATGTCTAAGAACAAGAATTCCCGGAGAAGGAACTCATTATTCAGTGAAGCGATGGGTGAAAGAAGACATTGACATGACATGGTGGGGATGATAATGATGATAGCTAACATACTACATACTATGTGCCAGGACACCATGTTAATTACTTAGCAGATATTAACTCACAATCACTTTGGGAGGTAAATGCTATTATTTTTCTCATTTTACTGTTGAAAAAAACTGAGGTAACCAGAGCTTAAGTGACTTTCCCAATGTCAAACAGCTTGTGTGATGTAAAAAGTGGTATAGAATACCATTGTACAACAGACATTAAAATAACAATATCTAATCACACTATTAGAAAACTAAAACAGACTGATAAGTTATATCTCTGACAATTGGAGTGAGGTGGAAAAGATTCTTTTTTTTCAAGCTAATTTATTTATTTTTAGTTTTCAACATTCATTTCCATAAGTTTTAAATTTTCTCTTCCACTTCCTATCCCCCTTCCCCAAGATGGCATGCAATATGAAATAGATTCTACATACACATCTCTATTAAACATATTTTCACATTACTCATGTTATATAGAAGAATTAGAACAAATGGAACCATGAGAAAGAAAAACAAACAAACAAAAAGAAAATAGTATGCTGTACTCTGCACTCAGATTCCATAGTTTTTTCTCTGGATGTGGATGGCATTTTCCATCATGGGTCCTTGGGAATTATTGTTTTAGGTCCTTGCATTGCTGAAAAGAGCTAAATCTATCAAAGTCAGTCCTCATACAGTTTGGCTGTTACTGTGTACAATTTTACCCTGGTTCTATTCACTTCACTCAGCGTCAGTTCATATAAGTCTTTCTAGGTTTTTCTGAAGTCCACCTATTCATCATTTCTTATAGCAAAATAATATTCGATTACATTCATATACCATAGCTTGTTCAACCATTCGCCAATTTATGGGCATCCACATAGTTTCTAGGTTTTGGCCACCACAAAAAGAACTGCTTTAAATATATTTGAACATGTGTTTCATTTTTCCATTCTTATGATCTCTTTTGGATACAACCCTAGAAGTATTGCTGGGTCAAAGAGTATGCACATTTTTATAGCCCTTTGGTGATAGTTCTAAATTGCTCTCCAGAATGATTGAATCAGCTCAGAACTTCACCAACAATGAATTAGGGTTCCAACATTCCCACATCTTCTCCAACATATATCATTTTCCTGTTTTGTTGCATTAGCCAATCTGATAGGTGTGATATGGTACCTCAAAGTTGTTTTGATTTGCACCTCTCTAATCAATAGTGATTTAGAGCTTTTTTATATGACTATAAATGGCTTTAATTTCTTCTTCAGAAAATTGCCTGTTCATATCTTTTGACTATTTATCAACTGGGGAATGACTTGTATTCTTACAAATTTGACTCAGTTTTCTATATACTTTAGAAATGAGACCTTTATCAGAGACACTAGTTTTAAAAATCCCTTCCCAGTTTTCTGCTTCCCTCCTAATCTTGGTTGCATTGGCTTTGTTTGCTCAAAAATGTTTCAATTTAAAAATGTAATCAAAATTATCCATTTTGCATTTCATAATGTTCTCTATCACTTGTTTAGTCATAAATTCCTCCATTCTCCACAAACCTGACAGATAAACTATTCCTTGTTGATGGAAAAGACTGTTAAGCAAATTGTTTTTAGAGGATATTGCAAAATAAATGATACATTGTCTTAACTTAAAATTATATAGTCAAAATAAGAATAAAATATGTGACCCGGGGGAAATATGAATATTTTCATCTCTGATAAAAATCTGAAATACAATATCTATAAGTGATTGACACACGATTATCAAATTAAAAGCCTTTTCTTCAAAAATAAACATATAATTAAAGAACATGAAAAATTTTTCAAAAGAAGAAATGAAAACTATCAACAACCACCTGAAAAAAACAATTTGAAATCCCTGATGATCTTTTGAGAACTAGTTTTATCCTTTGATCAGTTACATAATAAGGTATTTTTCTTAGTCGTGTTTCTGTTAATTCCTTATATATCTATATTTATATCTATTTTGATGTTGTTCTGCCATTTCAGTCATGTTCAACACTTTGTTACTCCATTGGGGGTTTTCTTGCAAAGATACTGGGGTGACTTGCCATTTTATGCTCTAGGAAACCACAGTGGTAGCTATAGGAATAGAGAGAAATCAGATATGAGAAGTTCAAAAGAGCACTGTTTGGAAACTGATTGGATATGTAGGTTGAGGGAAAGTGAAAATTGAGATTAATGCTGACTTAGACAAGGAATGTGGGGCACTGGAAGGATTGTGCTGCCTTTAATAGTAATAAGAAAGTTTGGAAGAAAAGAGGGTTTTAGGGGAAAAAAAGATAAGGAACTCATTTTTAGACATTCTGAATTTAAGAGGTCTCCAGGATATCCAGTTTGAAATATCCAGTAGGTAACTGGTAATCTGGAACTAAAACTCAGAGAAGAAAATGGAAAAGATAAGTAGATTGGGGAGTCATCCATATAGAGATGATAGTTAAATCTATGGGAACTAATAAGTTTAGTAAGTAAGAATTTACAAAGTGAGAGGAAAAGAAAGTCTAGGACCAATGCTGTGGAATACCCATAGTTAGGGACCCTGATGCAGATAAAGAGTCAAGAATGAAGACTGAGGAATATTCAGACTGGTAAAAGATAAATCAAGAGAGACAAAAATACCCTGGAGGAGAGTTAACAATAGTATCAAATGCTACAGATAATCTGAGAAGGCTAGGGACTAAGAATGTATTATGAGATATGGAAATTAAAAGATCAGCAGCAATTTTGAGTAAAGGAAATTCAACTTAATTGTGAGGACAAAAGCCAAATTATAATAAGTTGAGGTTGAGAGAAGTAGAAGAAGTAAGTATCAACATTTTTTCTCTTGATCTTGGTTAATGTTTTAAAGAAACACTGATAATTTTTGTAGATTTATTTATATACTGCTTTGTTGATTCTCTGGGGTTTTCTATGTTAATTGTGATGTTACTTTCAAATAGGAATAGTTTTATGTCCCAAGTTGTTTCTTGGCAATGTTTATCTCATTTGCCATGCTCATCTAGCCAAGTTTACCCTTAGCATTGGAACAAATCCTATGTAAATTGTTGGAAAACTTATAGACTTTTGTGAGGTAGTGATTCTGTTATCATTGAGGTCATTCAACAGAGTTCAATAGTGTTCAATAATAATCACTTGAAAACTAATATGACAGTGGATAGAGTGATTGATATGGAGTCAGGAAGGGCTAGAGTCCTTTCCCACTTGTGGCATTTACTAAGTGTATTTTACTACCATGTCTCATCTGCTCAATCGCCTTGGAACTTCCCTCACTGCCTGGAAACTCCTCTTAGTTATAGGCTGCCCTCTCTTAGTTGAAATCTGATGTTAGGATGAAAGGAGTTATTGAACAGTTAAACAAAAGAGTTTCTTTCCTCTAGTACTACAAGAGCACTTTATCACTTAGCTTCTCTGGAATTGCTCCTTCCTCACCCTTCGGGCTACATATGGAAATGTATCTGACCAGCAAAGAAGGTTAAGATGACACATAGGATCTTCATAAATCCATTCAATTGGAGATTTTTATGCCCTTTGGCAACCAAAAATTTCTCCAAAGGAGGCAAGGGTAACTCGAGTCCCAGAGAAAATATTGTTACCTTTTAGGAAAAATTTTCTTGTCTTTCAGGTAAGGTGGAGGGGTGAGCCTAACTCAGGTTTGGGACTGTAAGGGGAAGGCATGGGTTTTGTTGATGTGATAAGCAAACATTGGTAGTTATTCGTCCTAACACACCATGGTACATTAATTTTCCCATGAAGCCTTCTTTCCCTAGAACATAACTCTACCATGACAGGACTTTTCACATGCTGATGAATGCCTCCCAGGGCCACCATTTTGAGGAAGGGCCCAGGCAGCTTGTGCTTATTCTCTTTGTGTTTCTGCTTCTTACTTTCCATGCTTCAACATCATACCCCTGTGGCTGCTATTTTTATCAGCTTCCCCTAACAGAAAGCACCTTTTTCAGTTCCTTGGGATGTGTTATCGTCTATCATCTATCATTAGAATGTATGCTCCTTGAGGGTAGAGACTCTCTTTTTCTCATATGTTTGGCCTCAGTACTTAGTATAGTATCTATCACATGGTAATTCCTAAATTTTCTTTCCTTGGTGCCTTAATGACCTTGTTGACAACTTTTCTGTGCCTCAATTATCCATCTGGAACAGGGGAATAACATTGTTGAAAATCTCAAATGAGATCATTTCCATTTTCCATCAGTAGCTTGGCTTGGTTTCCTCTCCACCACAATATTTGTTGACTTCCTCTTTTTAGACTGCAAAGTCTCTGAATGCAGAGACTAGATTCTTTTTATTTGTATCACTACAGCTTAGCACAGTGCCTGGTATATGGTAGGCTCTTAATAAATGTTTATTGAATTAGATGGATTTAATATTTGTAAAGCACTTTGAAAACATTAAAGTGATATATAAATGTCAGAGCTTGTTTTTATATAGACAGGATTTATCATTTCAAGAGGGGTTGAACTGTATGACCTCTGATGCTCTTTCCAAGTTCATGATTATATCAAATTTCTTTCAGTTTTCATCTATTCACACTTAAGTTTTATATTAGCCCAACATGCCTGCCTGGTCATCTCCATCATTTTAAGTGCTCTTGTCTCTTTGTGCACTCTCATTGTCACTTGTTCACCAATTGTAGTACAAATGGGGCACTGATTCCTGGGAATTTGCCCCTTGGTTATGAACTTGCTCTCCAGCTGAGATTTTCTGTCTGGTTTGTTGGATTCAAAAGCTCATTTACCCCTTGTGACAATTTCAGAAGTGAATGATCCAGTATGTCAAGGTACAAAGACAAGAATAAATCTAATCATAATTTGAAACCAAATTCCCAACACTTACAAGTTGCCTATACTACTGATGAGCAAAATGCACGTGAAGAATTTAGGGTGAATAATCCTTTCATTGAGTAAGCGACAAATCCATGCCCATTATAAAGAAATAGGAAGGGGTCCTTTCCCATATATCTCAGGAATTTTTCCCAGGAAAATGTAATTTTATAGGAATTTAAAATTGGATCAGATCCTCAGTGTCAACATTTCCAACCTCTGCCCTTAGCATTATTCCACTTCATATCCCCCAACTAGTGATTATTCAGTCAGGTGATAGATAGTTCACTAACTCATCAGGAAACATTTACCATGATAATTATTTACAGGGATCATCCTTCTATTGAGCCAAAATTCACTTTCCTATAACTTCTATTAATTACATTCATAGGGATCTGAGAAAAATCTTCACAAAGGAGGTCATATTTGTATCTTAAAACTAAATCTAGCATGGGGGGAATCTACTTTCAGGCATAGGTTCATAGGGCAGGTTGCATGGGCAAGAGATATCTTAGAGACTGGGGAAAGTAGGAAGAGAAAGAACATGAACAAAAGGGTGAGAAGATTAAATGCATTGAAGAGATGAGAGAATGCGTGCAGAAAATTATGATAACATAGCTAACTGATTGATTTATTGATTTTAATGTTCTCCAAAGAACTTTTTTTTAAAAAATGGGCCAAATGATTGTATATATGAAAGAAAAGCTCCAGTAAATTAATTTTACTTCAGTTTACTTCCTGGAAGAATTGTCATAGAATCATAAAGTTCTTGAACTTTATGTATTTTATGTATTTCCATATGTATTTTATGTGTATATTATGTATTTTATGTATTTCCATAAGGAGGCATACTGAGAAACTGGAATATACCTAAGGAAGAGTTCAAGATAAAGTGGTAGAGAAGACATTACCAAGTAGAGATATCCACAGTTAGAATGCTCTCCCTCATGAGATAATTAGCTCTTCATCACTGGAAGACTTCACAAGCAGAAACTGCATGACTGCCTGAACCAAAACAAACAAAAAATTGTAAAAAAGGACTTAGTGTTTAAATAGAAGTTGTTCTAGATGACCTGTGAATTTCCTTGCAAAAATTAGATTCTATGATCTTGTAGATATTTTAATCCAATGTGTCTATTTTAAAGATGAGGGAACTAGAGGCTGAGAGACAAGTAAATTTCCCAAGGTCAATCAATGGCTGAACAAGGACTAAAAATGTGTCTCCTGATTCCTGATTTTTGGATGCTCTACATTGTGTCCATGTTTTCACAAGGGTCACTGTGAAACTATGAAGGTGAAGAAACTGCTATGTGACCAACACAGCAGAGTTAACTCTTTGGACTCTTCTTTGACTTGCCAACCAATGAATATCAATGAATTAATTTAGCATAATAACTGGGACCAACCTCTGACAACACTCATAATTTACTGGTGGATCTTTTCCCATGAGGATAGTCTTTTCAAACTGTGGAAACTCAGGTTTCAATTTTTATCTGAAAGACCTACAGCCTTTAATGCAAATCAGAAAACAGGAGAATATTCAGCAGAGCAAAACTCAACTTGATTCAACTTCTGGATGAAGAAATCCAAGTTGCTTGAACTTCTGGGAACAGTCAATGGATTAAGTTTTGTTGTATGAGAGAGATTCAGTAGATATACAATGCTTCACTTCTCCCCATCCTCATCTGGCAAATAAAAGGGTCCCCAAACATTCTAACATCTCAAGACTGGTATGGAATGCAAAATAATTCACTCAATCAATTATTAGGTTATTAATCATCATAGAGGCAGCATGGCATAGTGGATAGAGAGCCATTCTCAAAACCAGGAATACCTAGACTCAAGTTCTATCTCTGATACACATTGGCTGTATGACCACTTAATCTCTCAATCACTTAAGCAACTGTCTAACAATTTAAATTGCAGTGAAGGATCCGACAAGCATTGATAGAAAGGATTTTCTCACTCAGAGTTCCTTCTACCAATCCAATCACAGATCTGGTCTCTATTCATAGGATGTGTATAATTCTAAAGTTCTTCACCTTCCTATTTCTTAGAGAATGAAAATTTAAACATTTAGTGGGAAAAACATCAATATGTCAAGCTGATATCCAAAGAAGTGATTTTAAAACAATCAGTGAAGTATCAGGGCACCAAGAATGGGTCATCTTTAGTCCTGAACTAAAAAATCAGGAATAGGCTTTTAGGATGACCATAGGAATACTGATAAACTCACAAGTAGCATCAAAATTACTTAAAAACTGAAGAAATCCTGCAAACTTTTAATCTATTTCTCTCAGGTATGTAATATTGTCCCTTAGCAACAGGGGAAACCTATTAAACAGAGGTTGGATCTAAAAGTATTGAGAGCAAAGACAGTTACTTGATTAGATACAGAATCATATCTGAAGAAGGAAATGTTTTATTTTTTTAAGAAAATGACTAGGCTTCATAGGCACCCACTCTATAAACATTTTTGATATGGACCCCACTGGTGCTTTCAAAGCATGGGAGTTATTTTTAAATCCCATGACTATAGAAGGAAGGTGCCTATTTCTGCCTGGGTACAAAGGTCATTATCATAGCCAGGCTAAAGAATTAGACCCTGGTGCCTTGAAGTTTCTTTTACATTTATCAGTGATGGCCAGAGTAATAAAATTTGGGGCTTAAGAGACAACTTTGAGATCATCTAATTTAACTCCCTCTAACCTCTAGAATCCTTCCCTGTACACTACATGATAAGTGGCCATGGGCCTCTGCCTGAACACATAACTTCATTTGGTAGTTGCCCATTCCACTCTTGGATGGTTCTGATTGTTAGAATGTGCTTCCCTCTACTGAGCTGAATCTATTTCCAGTTGTGTTCCAACCACAGCTCCTATGTCTACCCTCTGGTGAAATGAAGAATTATATTAGCTTCTTCCCTATCAATTCAACAAATATTTCTCAAACATTTATTGTGAATATTAATGTGGCTGAGGAGTAGAAGACATAGTCCTTCTTCCAGCCAGGTATTTTATTGGATCCTACTATTTCCAAACATGGCAGGGCAACTCAGGGCAGCTCAGTGGAGCAGTGGATAAAGCACTGGGCTTTGAGTCAGGAAGTCTCATCTTCATGAGTTCAAAGCCTCAGACACTTAACTAGCTGTGTGACCCTGAGCAAGTCACTTAAGCCTGTTTGCATCAGTTCCTCCAGTGTAAAATGAGCTGGAGGAGGAAATGGCAAACCACTCCAGAATCTGTGTTAAGAAAACCCTAACATGGGGTCATGGTTAGGGAAAACCCTAACATGGACATGATTGGGAAAAACAAAACAAAACAAAAAAAAAACAACAACTGGACAACAACAATTTCCAAACTCAAAGCATATGATATATGCCAATAGCCTGATAGACTTTTGAGAAATATTTCTCTCCTCCCTCCCCCTGCTCCAAAATAAATCCATGAGAAATTTCCCTAAAGTTATACTTCATCCAACCATGGAGGGTTGGGGGATTGAGTGAAAGTATATTTATGTTACTGTTATGTGTCAACTGATGATTGTTTTTATTATGATTTCTGATAGTCATGATGGCATGAGGCTGGTTTCTTATGGTGGTTGTGCATTGTAGCTTACAGTGAAGTGACGACTAATTAGTAGGTTATGATGGTTGTGGGTGGTGACTGGTTATAATGTCTTTTGTTGGTTGGTTGCAATGATTCTACATTTGCTTGACTGTGATTGATGTTTGTGATACTTGTGTAGTTCAAATGACAAGATAGTAATAGAATTTGACACTCACATTTTCAAATACTGTAATACATACAATAATAGTATCAGAGAATTTGAAGGACATCAGGGATCATATAGTCCAATCCATATGTGAAAAACAATCCCTATCACAACTAACACAAGTGGTCATCTAGTCTTTTCTCATTGATATCCAGTGATAGGCAACTCCCTCCTTCTTGAGGAAAACCATCCATTGCTCTCAGTTTGTGCTCTAGGGTCAAGCAGATCAAGTCTAACCTTCCTTGAACTTGACAATCATTCAAATATTTGAAGCCAGTTATAATGTTCTCCCTGTAAAGCTTAAGAAGTTTCTTCAGAGTGATTCCATCAGTATTACTTCCATTGATGCAAATTACAAGGTCACATATGTCTTCTCATCCCACAAATTATTTTCTCTTTCTCCCCCATGAATGAATCTTCTCATTAGACTGGAGGTCTTCTTCCTTTGCTATTTTGGAGTTAACAGCATACTATTACAATGCTCTTCTTTTTTCTTGTATTCATATATTATAGCATTATAGTTGTATAGATTTAGAGCTAAAATAGTCCTTAGAGAGCATCTTGGCAGGCCCTTTAATTTTACAGATAAAGAAACTGAGGTCTAGAGATTTTAAATGATTTGGTCACATAGGTATTAAGTGTGACAGTTCTAATCTGAATTCAGGTCTTCCTAGTGTCAAGTCCAGCATTTGGTCCATTAAGCAATCTCATTACAAAATATCACAATTGCTTTTCAGGTCCTACTTGTACCCCACAATGATGCTATAAATCTTTGGTCATCACTGGCTGCATGTTTTAGATTGTGTATCTTCAGAGGCAGATAGGTGGTACAGTATATAGAGTGCCAAATCTGAAGTCAGGATGACTCATATTCCTGAATTCACATCTGGTCTCACTCACTAGCTCCCTGAGCAATTCACCTAATCTTGTTTGCCTCAGTTTCCTCATCTATAAAATGAGCTGGAAAAGAAAGTGGCAAACCACTCCAGTTTCTCTGCCAAAAAAACCCCAAAAGTAGTCACGAAGAGTTGAACACAACTGAGAACAACAGAACAACAACAACCTTCAGCATTCATGTTTCTATGGCTTGTAGACAATTAGCTATTAGAATGTTTTTGAATTAGTGTCTATAAAATTCACCACTTCAAGCACATTCTGGTGATAATTTTAAAATCTGAAATGGAACATATTCATAATCCTTAGCACCTAGCAAGGGTCTGACATATAGTAGGTGCTTAATAAATTTTTGTTGATTGACTGATCAATCAACAGAGAGCAGAACTAGGAACAATGGGAGGAAGTCGAAGAGGGATAGATTTTGTTGTGTTGTAAGAGATCATTATCTTAATTATTTGAACCTGTTCCAAAGTAGAATCGTCTGCTGAAGGACATAACAGTGTCCTCTTTGCAGAAGATTTTCAAAGAGAAAATGGATAGCCACTTGTCTGGGAGTTTGTACAAGGGATTGTTGAGCATAGATAATTTCTTCTTTTAATAAACTCTTCTGAGATTTCTTTTAACTTGGATATTCAATAATTCTAAGAAAAGAAATCCCAAGAATCTAGGGTAATCAGAAATTCCTGGAATTAAAAAGATGGACATTTATAAAAAGGAATATTAAAAAAGTATCCTCTGAATTGCATGCTTTTCTGCTCTCCATCTCCCTCTCCCCAGTACCCTCCCTCTGAACCACCCCCATGCACATACTCCTAGTTTGGGCTCTTGGCTACATACCTCACCAGCTTCTAGAACCAGCTCTGCCTATGGAATACCTTGGAGCAGAATTCTTACATAGGCGACTCCACATATTTACAACTTAGGTGTGTCTTTGGACCTTTGAATATGAGAAAAGGAAACTATCACTGAAGGGTAGCTGGCAGATTGGCATAGCTACTTTTCAACATTCACAATTGTCAGATTTTAGTATGCAGACCAAAACGAACACTAGGGGGATAATATGTCTTAACTCCTGTTCTAAGACTAGTGAAAGAGCAAAGTCAATAGTAGAAGATGAATCAACACACTCCATGGGGTTTTCCCTTCAGTCTTGTAAGGAAGAACTTCCAAATTTCTTCTTCTTCTTATTATTGTTGTTGTTGTTGTTATTTAGAAACTGCTTGCCTAAAGGAAGCAGTATAACTTTAGGACACTAGTGCATTTGTTTTCACTTAACCAGAAGGTAAGAAAATCTGAGCTTTTCTCAGCATTCAAGTTGATTCTGATTGTGGTTCTGACTCTGCTCCTAGACAGCTATCTGATCTTTAACCAATCACATCACCACTCCAAGTCTCAGCTTCTTTCTCTTTCAAATGATGAACTTGGACTAGGTAATATCTGGTTTCTTCTAGCTCCAATGTTTTCTATTCTGTGGTCTACCATTCTATATTTTAAGGCACCTGTGGCTCTCAGGTAGCATCAGATCCTGGCTGGCTGCATATTTAAAAACCACAAGTTAACATTATCTATGCTGTATCACATTTGTGTTATGCTGCTAAACATTTCCAATTTACATTTTAATCTGATTCTAGGGATCACATGAGAGTTGTGCAGGCCTTGACTTAGATACCTTTGTCTAGGCTACCTTCCTTTCTGTGTTCTAACATTCTAAGTCCTGAGGGCTTTCCTTATTCTGATATTCTGTTTTTGTTTCATTGCAAGGTGATGTCCATGATCTACTTCAAGTGGACAGTTCAGTGATCTTAAGCTTCAGTTAAACTACTTTTTATACATTCCTTCCAGGAATTCTAAGTCATAACTCATGTCTTAGGGGAGGGGCACAAATCTCTATATGAATTGTCTATTCCCAAGTTCTACTATTCTGTCTTTAGAGGACACTTATTTATTTTTTTGAAAATAAACATTGCAGGGTTGTTGTTTTTTTTGCTTGCTTTTGTTTTTGTTTTTTTTTTTCTAGGATGTGGTGTGTGTGTGTGTGTGTGTGTGTGTGTGTGTGTGTGTATTTGCTTTAAAAAGGAATTTCAAACCTCCTTCAACTGCTTGGCAACTGGGAGTAGACAGCTCCTTGAAGCAGTGAGATAGCCATTCTCTCCCTCTAAGCCTGCTCAAGGCTCCTGGAGATGTTGAACAACATAATTCAGCAAAGAACTTTAGGGCATCATCTGTACCATGTCCTGTTGTTTGAGACTCAAAGATGGGAGAGTGGAAGTGGAAGAATCATAGGAGAAACATTAGAGTACATGAAAAAACAAAGAGGAAAAACAGCCCGGGGCTGCCTTTTACTCACACTTTCTGTGCCCCAGCTCATGGCTCAGATTGTATTAATTAAGATGTGTGAAGACCTGATCACAAAGGACAGGCAAAGACAGACATAGCCTAGTCCTCTGGGGTCTCTGAGCATTGTAATGTTTGTTTCTTTGCCTCTCTCCCTTTTCCCAGGTTTCCTTTTTTCTCTTTAATGAATGTTTCCCACTGCTTTTGCCCTCAGAAGAAAATGACCTCCTCCCTAGCTCTCCTTCTTCATAGCTGATTTGATTGGAACCAGAGAAGTAATCCATGCCCTGGGCAGTTGAGATGACACCAAAACTCTGGTGTCTGCATGCAAGACTTGTTGACAAGAGTTTGCCTCAACAAAATCTTCTGAGTAGGAATAACAGCTCATTCTGCTATACATTATTCAGTATTTTAGGGCTTCCAGAGAATTAAAAAAAATACAACAACTCTGTGAGGTACACTAGTAAAGCAGAAATTATTATTTTAATAAATGAGGAAACTTTTTACAAATAAGGAAACTGAGACTTAGGGAGATGAAAGATGACAAAATAATAAAACATACAAAATTGATTAATTGCTTTCCACAAAAGAATTCTAGAAGGCAATTTGATTACTATTGTTCCTATTACATAGTATAGGAAACTGGGGTTTAGGGAGTTAGGTGATTTATTCTGATCACATAACTACTGAATGACTGACTATTTCTACCACTGAGACAAGTGTTTTTCTTAAGGTGACATGGAAATTAAAGATGTGGTCAGTCAATATAAAATTTCTTACTGGCCTAGGCTTCCTGACAGTTTTTAGGATTTCTATTAAATCTACTATTGGTGTTTTCACTGTCCCTTCTTCATTTAACCACCAGCAGTTATCGTCTGGCATAAAAGAGAGAGAAAAAGAAATACTAACCTGTATGTCTCTACTCTTTTACTGGATGGAAGCAATTTCATAGAATTAAGGGATTTAAAAAGGAATTTCATAGAACACATAGCATTATTCCCTTGGTTGTTGTCCTTTATGCTCTAAGACGACCAAAAATGACATTACTATTAGCAAGAGAAACCAAGAAGGAGGAAGGACTTCCCCATGGTTACACAAATCAAGACATGTCAACAAGCTTTTATTAAACACTTACTATATGCCAGACACTGTACTAGGTGCTAGTCATAGGTCATAGGTAGGAAAAGCAGAGTGGGGATTCTATCACTAATATACTTCTATACATTCCATTATACCTCATAGCACTCACCTCCCTCATTAGGTAGCGATGTGGATGGAATTCTGGGCCTGACGTTGGGAAGGCCTAAATTCACATCTGGCCTCAGACACTTACTAGCTGTGTGACCCTGGGCAAGTCTCTTAACCTCAGTTTCCTTATTTGAAAAAGGGGCGTAATAATGGCACCTACCTCTCAGAATTGTTGTGAGGATCAGATAAGATAATATTTTTAAAAAGCATTTAGTAAATCTTAAAGCATGACATAAATGAGAGTTGTTATTGTTGTTATTGTTATTACAGCCCCATGAGATAGGGTAAACCTAATTGTATTCCTCATATTATAAATGCAGTTATTAAGCTGGTTTTTAGTCATATCCTATTCTTGGTAACCCCATTTTGGGGTTTTCTTGGCAAAGATACTGGAATGTCTATAGATGAGGCAAATAGGATTAAGTGACTTGCCCAGGGTGACATAGCTAGTAAGTGTCTGAAGCCAGATTTGAACTTAGGAAGATCAGTCTTCCTGACTCTAGGCCAGGCACCCTATCCACTCAGCCACCTAGCTGACCCCACATTACAGGGAGGGAAACTGAAAGCTCAGAGTATTGATATGAGTAGTTTAGCATCATGCAGCTACAATGGGGCAGAGATGGTTGAACCCACACCCCTTGGCTCTCCATCCAATGGCCTTTCTCTTCCGGGGCTTCTGCTTGTCACAGTTAGCAATGCTATGCTTTGTTGAGAAAACAGAGGTGACAGGTCCTTTGATGAGTGTTGGCTTGTTCCCACCAGGGAAGCCCTGGGCACTCCAGTGTGTGCCAGTCACAGGCCAGGTTACAGATTGAACTCTGCTGGGAGCCCTGCATTTCCTTGACATCCACGACTTTGGTGGATGCTTCACATTGATTTATGGCTGCTTCCTGCAGCATCTCCTTTTGGATTCTGCTTTTAAGTGGGAGCATGAATGATCAGGAACATTTCTTTGATATAAAGAATCTGGCACAAGCACAGCAGCTTGTAATAGCCCCGGGGTCAGTGAAGTCCTGTGGACTGTGGCTATTGACACTCCAGAGGCTCTAGTACACTTAGTCACTATTGAGAGAACGTCTCCTTCTAGGGGAGACAATGTCAACTTTGGATGAGGGACCATTGAGATTACAGTTTAGCCAGGGGCATCTGTTAGATTAATGACTTATGGACTCAAACTCAGCTAGAAGGGACCGGCAGAAATCATCTGGTCCAATGCCAGGAAGAATAAACAAGTGGGTGCAGTGGAAGGTGAGTTCCTGTAAGAGGGAGAGTTGTCCATTAAGAATATCAGAATCCTCAAAGAATATAAGAGAAGGAAAGACCTTACAAGAAATCGAAATCAATGCCATAATTTGATGGGACCAGGAGAGAGGAAATTACTTGTCCAAGGTCACAGAATTAATCAGAGTTAGAAATAAAAAGTAACCCTTGCAACTGCCTAGCCAGCATTATTTCTAATAATAAATAATTTAATAATGACTAAATAATAATCACAAATAATAACAAAAGCAACAAATTT
This sequence comes from Gymnobelideus leadbeateri, assembly GCA_011680675.1. Lineage (NCBI taxonomy): Eukaryota > Metazoa > Chordata > Mammalia > Diprotodontia > Petauridae > Gymnobelideus > Gymnobelideus leadbeateri. The sequence goes on from WOXC01002877.1 coordinate 101,749, forward strand.
AGGTAAGGTTGGGTGGTTTCTTCATTTTTCTTTGTTTTGTTTTGTTTTAACATATTTTATCTCATTTAAAAATCCTATGAAATAGGTACCCTGTTTTGGCATAGAAGGAAAAGGCTCAGACACAAGATTTCTTCAGTGTAGAGAACTTCCAGGGCAGAAACTGTATCCGCTTATGAAGATTAACGAAATGTAACATTTAAATTTATTTATTTTTAGTTTACAACATTCAGTTCCACAAATTTTTGCATTCCAAATTTTCTCCCACTCCCTCCCCTCTCTCCTCCCCAAGACAGCAGGAATTTTGTAGAGGCTCTTTCTATATATTCCTATTAAACATATTTTCACATTAGTCATGTTGCAGAGAAGAATTATAACCAATGGAATGAACCACAAGAAGCAACATATTTTCAGACAGTAATTTAGATCATAGTTCTAGGGAAAGTTGTGACTTACGCATGGTCAGAGTCAGGACCTGAAACCAAATTTCATTGTCTCCAAGGCCTGACTTTTATCCACAGGGTCATATTGCTTTTCTATTCCCACAGGTATTATTATCCTACTTTTACAGCTGAGGAAACTGAGGTAAAGAGAGGTTCTTTGACTTTCCCAAAGCCATACAACGAGTTTTTGTAGGAAGCACTCTTTTCTTGTTCCAAGTCTCAGCAAGGTAGCAAAGTGCATAGAGAACTGAATCAGAAATTAGGAGGAACTGAAGTCAAATGTGACCTCAGACACTTACTAGCCATGTAACTCTAGGCCAGTCATTTGACCTCTGTTTGCCTCAATTTCCTCAACTATGAAATGGAGACAATAATATCACCTAATTCCCAAGGTCATATATATATTTAAATAATGGTTCCTTTCTTTTTCTTTCTTTCTTTCTTTTTTTTTTAATTTTAATTTTTATTTTTTTTAAACAAATGCTTTATTAACTTCTGTTTTACATCATTCATTTCCGCCAGATTTTGAGTTACAATCATTTTCCCCCCATTATTCCCCTACCCAACCTCCCAGAATAGTAGTCCCACAAGATATCACTTCCTCCAATCTGCTCTCTCCCATACCTTCTCCCATACCCCCATCGACTTCTCCATTAGAGGAAGGTGAATCTTTGTGTCCCAATGCCTGCACATCTTATCTCCCTATTACAAGCAAAAGAGTATTAATAATAGTATTTATATATATTTGAAACATTTAATGTTACGACCTCAAATTTCAGATCCATTTCCTTCCTCCCTTGTCACCCATTCCCTCTTGGGAGATAAGTAATTCAGTATATGTTGTACATGTCTAGCTATGCAAAACATTATCATAGTAGATATATTGTACAAGGCTGCTTATAATTCCCTCCCACTCATCCCACCCCCCACCTGGTCCATTCCCTACAGGATCCTGTCCCTCTTCTATAGTGGGTACTTCCAACCTCCCCTCACCCCAAGGATGCCCTCCCATCCATCATCCCTCCTCCCATTCCCCTTCCCCCTATCCTGCTGCAGGTTGAGATATCCCATTTAGTTTGTATGTCATTTTCTCCCTGAACTAAATTCAATGTGAATGTGGTTTTGCCTTTTTAGCCTTCCTTATTCTCCCCCTCTTTTGCAACCACTTCCCCTTGCTTCTTCTACATGAGATAGTTTACCCTACCCTGTCTCTCCCCATCTCCTCTTGCCACTTTCCTCTCTCACCTCATAATTTCATCCCTTGAGTATTCTCCCTTCCCAACAAATTCAACCTATGCCCTCTATCCATATATAACTGTAACCATATACACACACATTCACATATGTATTCATATGACCACACACCCTTCTTCCATTATTTTCATAGTGAGAAAGATATCATCAGTCACAGTTATTGCTTTTCCATATAGGAATGTAAAGAGTTCAACTTTGATAAGTTCCTTTTGATTTCTTTTCCCTGATTACCTTCTCAGGCATCTCTTCCTCCTTGTGTCTGGGTGTCAAATTTTCTATTCAATTCTGTTTTTTTCCTCAAGAATGCTTGAAAGTCCTCTATTCCACTGAATGACCATATTTTCCCCTGAAACAAAATACTCAGTTTTGCTGGGTAGGTGACCCTCGGGTTCATTCCCAGTTCTTTTGCCCTCTGGAATATCATATTCCATGCCCTTCGATCCTTCAGTGTAGAAGCCACCAGGTCCTGGGCTATCCTGATTGTGTTTCCACAATATTGAAATTGTTTCTTCCTGGCTGCTTGGAGTATTTTCTCCTTGATCTGGGGATTCTGGAACCTGGCTATAATATTCCTGGGAGTTTTCTTTTTGGGATCTTTTTCAGGAGGTGATCAGTGGATTCTTTCAACCTCTATTTTGCCCTCTGGATCTAAAACATCAGGGCAGTTTTCCTTGAGAATTTCTTGAAGGGTGATTTCTAGGTTCTTTCTTTGATCATGGCTTTCAGGTAGTCCAATAATTTTTAAATTGTCTCTCCTGGATCTATTTTCCAGGTCAGTGGTTTTTCCCATGAGATATTTCACATTGCCTTATAATCTTTCATTTGTTTGGATCTGCTTAACAGCATCTTGATTTCTCATAAAGTCACTAGCTTCCATTTGCTCCAGTCTAAATCTGAAGGAATGAATCTCCTCAGTGAACTTTTGAGATTCTTTTTCCATCTGGCAAATTCGACTTTTTAAGGCATTCTTCTCCTCATTGCCCTTTTGGGCCTCCTTTGCCATTTGAGTTAGTCTATTTTTTAAGGTGTTGTTTTCCTCAGTCAGGCTGTTGACCCTCATTTCATACTTTTCCTGCATCCTTCTCATTTCTCTTTCCAATTTTTCATCCACTTCTCTTATTTGATTTTTAAAGTCCTTCTTAAGGTCCTCTATGGTCTGCAACCCGCTCATGTTTTCCCCTGGGGCTTTTGGAGCAGGACTTCTGACCTCACAGTCCTTTTCCTGCTCTATGCCCCCAAAATAGGAGTCTAGGGTTGCATTTTTCTGTTTCCTTTGCCTTGGCATGTTGCCACTTAATTACTTGACTTTTGGGCTTTTTGCCACACTATGGCTTTAGGGCCAGATAGAGGAATTTTTGTCCCAAACGTGTGGGGGGCAACTTCCGTTTCTGGCAAGCTGTAAACCCACCCACAACTTCCACCCTAGATCACAATCCAGATCCAGGGAGGTTAAAGCAAGAGCGATTACCCCCCAAGATTGATCGCTGGATCTCCCTACAAATTTGCAGGCTGGGAGCGGGAGCTGTCTCTGAAAACTACAAAATGGCATTTGTCCTCAGTGGCTTCTAGCCCCCAGGGGAGGGAGCCGACGCATTCCCTAATACCAGTCCCAAAGTCCATAGGACACTAACCTCTTACTTTGTCCTAGGCATGTCTATGTTGATAATTCTGGAGTCGCCATAGCTCCTGGTGTTCTGGGGTTCCTCCAGCTGACTGCTGGCCCTGCCGCTCTGGGGCTAAAACCTCGGCTCATGCAGACCTGGACTGGGCTCGGCTCCTGTACTCTGCGCTCTGCACGCTGCCAGGTCCCAGACCTCTGCGCTGGTCCTTCCTGCAGGGCTGCTGGGCTGTCCTCAGTGGGAGGTTAGCTTCTCTGTGTCATTCTGTGGGTGCTGGGGCTCCAGAAGTTGTTCAGAGTCCCCTTTTACATAGTTTGGGGAGAATCTGGGGGCAGAGTGGCTTGGATGATCTGTTTCTACTCCGCCATCTTGGCTCCGCCCCCTTTCTTTCTTTCTTTCCCTTTTTTCCTCTTTTCTTCTCTCTTTTCCTCTCTTCCTCCTTTCCTCCCTTCCTTCCTTCTTTTCTTCCTATCTCTTCCTCCCTCCTTTCCCATCTTCCTTCCTCTTTTCCTTCCTCTTTTTCTTCTTTCCCTCCCTCCCTTTCTCTCCACTACATGATGCTTCCTTTCCCCTTTATATTTCATTGAAGATCAAGGTATTCTTTGTGACTGTCACAGTGTAGGCTCACCTTGAGCCTTCAATACACACAGAAAAAAGAGTCATTTCCATGAGTTGTTGATAAGCCACATCACTCGTTTCTTGTATTTATATAACTGATTTTTTTTAATGCAAAGTGAGGGCCTTTGCTATAGCTGTGATGTTTGTATCCTGCCAATTATAGTTTGCCTGGTCTATTTGCAATTTAACGGCTCTGTCATGTCCCTGTCCCCAAGATATGCTTATTCTGGTCTTAAAAGAAATGAGACATATTAAAAATGATAATGAAATCATTTATTCAATTCATAGTTTCTTAAATACTTAAGTCGATTAAAAGGCAATCAGGTTAAAAACTTTATATTGTCAATTCAACTCATAATTTATGTTTATCTGTTTCTTCATTCCCTTATTCATAACTTCTGTGTATCTATATGACAGACTAAACAACAGATTTGCTACTCAGATTGCAACTGCATAGCTGTTTTTACCTGGCTGGTTACTTAGATATAAGTAATGGTACCTCTAAGTATTTTTCCTTACCAATAATATGGTAATAATAACAGCTATTATTTATATAGGTCTTCAATGCAAATCATTCTTATCTGTTACCTTGTTTTATTCTTACTAAAACCTTGTTAGGTCGAAGCTATAATTGTTCACATTTTAAATCAGAACTCAGTCTGAGAAAGATTAAGTGACTTGCCTAGGGTTAATCTGAAGGAGGAGTTGAACTCAGGACTCCCTAACTCAAAATCCAGTCCTTTATCCACTGTGTCATCTAGGTACCAAGATACTTTGTGCAATTTCCTACCATTTGGTAGAAGAATATTATATAAGCAGCAACAGTGACTCCAGGGAGAGGCTTATACAGGCATACTGAAAATTACTTGTAAAGTGGTATTTTGAATGACTGAACTGAGAGCAAAGAACAAAAGGAGGCCAGAGTCCAAGCTACATTTGCATCCAGAGATCATCAGAAGCATGCCATGATGGGAAGCTCAGACACAATATAGAAGTGAAAAATTTCAAAGCTGTGGAGAGAGACAGAGTAGGAGTCAGGAGTGGGACTGAGAGGAGCCAATGCTGGCAGACCTATAGTTAGGAATCCTTATGCCCAGGACAAGGATCACATAAATATGCTTGGGAAAATGCAAATTAGTTTGAGAGTTGGGGCAAGGAAAGACTGGGTGAAAAGATCTTTTACCACAAGACTTGGGACAAAAATGTCTTATAAGTGGAGGGATGATGGTGGACATTGCTCTGTGGGGGTAGCAGAGATGCACTGCACGTTCAAGCCACTGCAAGAGAGATTATAATAGGGGAGGGATTAGTATTATAAGCTAAAGAGGAGCTCATCTGTTGTACAGCCATTAAGGCCTATTAGTCTGTCCAACTATATATTATATAGTTCACACACACATAATTACGTAATGTATATATATATATATATATATATATATATATAATGTATATATGTATATATATATAATGTATATATGTATATATAAACATATACAGAGACATAGACATATATACATATACACATATATAGTTTATTATCCTATTCAACTATATAGCAGCCCTGTGGTTATTTTATTTGTTTGTGTTTACTACCTGGCAAAAGAGTATACATATTGTCAACACACTCAAAATTTCAAAGCCCAGTGACACTCCATTCTAGGTACAACTTGGTCCAGAGAAATCATTCAGGAAGTAGAACAGGTTGGTAGGTATGTTAAATGCTCTACCTTGTCTTTCTTTTAAGGAGGCTGACACAGACCAGTGCATAACCTTGACCTCCCAACTCCCTCCCCTCATACCCCAACCCTTAGTTTCTTAAACATATACACCTAGTCAGAAAATAGAAACTAGATATCTTCATATGCTATTTTGGATTCCACCAGTCATCTATTCCCTTCAGTTCTATGCAAAGGGAGAGTATTACAGGGACTTTATCTTTGAATTCTTTTCCTTTTGTGAATTTGATTTAAGCTCTTCAAGGTTATGCATTTTTTATGTTTAATGGAAAATATACATTCGATGATTTGCTTTGAGTAGCCAAACTGTCATATTCAAATCCCTCAGAAGGCCATTCCAACATTTGTCTTTTCTGAGCCATGTGTTTTTTGACATGAATTGAAATATTTATGCTTTGTATTTGATACTGTAAATAATTGATATTGTTATCCTATACACTATAAGTGATGTGTGCTCTCCACTTAAAACTGTTCTTTTCATAAAGACATGTATTTCCCCTCTCTACCCCTATTTTCGAAGCTTTGCATCTGAGAGTATTTCAAAGGAGAGAAAGAGAGGAAATCTGATAAAAGTTATACTATTACTTGAATATTAATATTTTGTTGCAAAAAGTATGTGAGCTTGTTTTCAGTGAGACTCTAACTTTGACAAAACCTTTTAAGCCTGGTAGAAATCTCTTCAAGATTTAGAATCATGCTTCCTTGCTATTGTCTTTTGTGGCTTTAACCACAAGATACAGCAGAAATCCAAGACATGGCTTAGTGTATATGAGAATTTGTTTTAAACCCATTTCATTTTTCTAGGATCAGATTTTTCAAAGAGCAAGCTGACTGCTTTCAATTGGGTTTTATATATGTGATGGTTTGGTCTCTGATTTATGATGAGGATTGCAATGGTATCTTTTAAAAAATAAAGAGTTTATCAATGTTTTTGGACACATGTTACTTTCCGAAGACCACCCACTTCCTAAACAATGCGCCTTCACTTGAAACAATGATATATAATTAGATAAAACAAATCAAAATAGCAGCAGTCTGTGAACACATGCTTCATCCTGCACATGGAACCCACCACCTCTTCATCAAAGCAAAGGTGAAGAGGGAGAGTATTCCAGGCACTGGGGACAATTAGTGAAAAGGCACAGAAAAGAGAATGGAGGATAATATACGATGAACTGTAAATAATACATTACTGCCAGGTCATAGAATCCACTGAGGAGAATAATGTGTAAGACTAGGAAAAAGTTGAAATGACCATTATTATTATTATAATCTGATATTATTACATATTAGTGACATTATTATTGCTATTATTATTATTATTGCTAGCAATTATTTAGCACTTTAAAGTATGAAAAGCAATTTACAAGTTAGAACAAGACATATATTTTTGTTTGATTGAGGTTAGAAGGGTCATGAAAGACGTTTAATGTAACAGGTGATTTTCTATTTGATCCTGAAGACAACACAGAGCCATTAGAGTTTGTTGAGTAGGAAGATGACATGACTGTATCTGAGGTTTAGGAATTCACTTCAATAAATGAATGGAGAATAGACTGATGTGAGGAGGAAACTTGAAGAAGTTGGACCAAATAGAAAGTAATAGTCTAGGTGAGGTGGGAGTGGGGGAGGGGGATGTACGAGTATCAGGGTGATGAGATATATGAGAGATTTTGATAAAGCTAAAATGACATGTCTTGACAATAGATTTTATCCACGGAGTGAGTGTAAGTGAGAAGTTGCATGATATTGAAATTTTGTACCTAGGTGACCGGGATGATGGTGTCCTTTTTGATGGGAAAGTTGGGAAGGTGAGAAAGCTCTCTTTGGGCATGTTGAATTTGAGGTAACTACATGGCATCTAGTTTAAAATGTCTAAAAAGCAGTTAATAAATGCATGATTGCATTTCAGGAAAGAACTAGGGCTAGACACACCCATATATGTACATATATATAAACATATATGTAGTCTACATGACTAGTGATATGATAAGTTGAACCCATTGAAAATGGTGAGATCATTAAAGATCATTAAACTGAGTTAGTATAGAAGGAAAAGGAGAGAAAGTACAGGAAAGAGACTTGGAAAACACAAGGTAAGTGAGTATGACACAGATAAAGAGGGTACCATGGGAGGGATTGAGGAGGGCCATGAAAGTATGGAATAGCTACTGTAGCTAGTATACTGGAATAAGAAAGTGATTAGTGAAAACTAAAAGGATTTTCTTGCTGAAGTGAGGTTCCACTTGGGCTTAAGTAATGCAAATTTGTATTGAACCTAAAAATGATTTCATGATTGTCCCCATGCTATTCATCAGCATGTGAATAAAAGTGAAGGATATGGCTGTTGGGAGTAAAACCTGTTTGGGGCTTGGCAAATTGTGATTGATTGGCAAATTGTGGGGGCAAGGGCTTCAAATGTAGAGGGTAGAAACTCACCAAGGAATGAAGACAGGAAAGGGAGAAAAAGGAAAAAAAAGTATGAGGTTTTATTCTGGGAAAGAAACAAGGGGTGGAGGGAATGGGGGTCATGGTGAGTTAGAACAGAGTTAGAGGTCATAAGGTATGAGAATAGAGGAAAAGATAAAATGAAGAAATTTCAGAATTCATGAATATGGAAATAGCATATTTGAGAGTGATGGCAGGATCAAAAATATAGTCATTCTTATGTGCAACTGAGGTAGAATGAAGGAGCAAGTCATAGTTACTGAGTAGATTGAAATATTGAAAGTTAGGGTATTTGGTGAAGCATCAATATCTATACTAAGGTTCCCTAATAAAAAGGAGAGAAATAGAGAGAAACACTGTGATCCAGGCACGTAATTCATTGAGGAACAAAGGAGAATTTCCTGGTGGTTGAAAGATAATGTCCATCAGGATATGTACTGATTGTTTAATTTGGATAGCATGAATCTCAAAAGAGACATTGCTTAGTGACGGTGGTAGAGGACAAGACTGGTTGAAATGAAAAGAAATATTGTATATCTCCCACCATGACTAGTGGATCAGTAGTATGAGTGAAGTATAATCTGTGCTGGACATAGTGGAAAGCGAAGCAGTATCATGAGGGAGAGAGCCAAGTTTCAGTGAGTGACAGAAGATGGAACAAGTAAGAAAGGAAAAGTGGATGGAAATAATTTTTTTTTTTAAATTATGAAACAGGCATTCCAGTGAGCATAGTGGAAGGGACAGGTAGATCTAGAGTTGGACATTGAAGAGGGGGTCAAGTTGAAGGGAGTAGGAACAAAGGAGAATTTGGTTAGGGATGGGGAATGAAATTTGTTCTGCAGTATCTGGGGTTGCAGAATTGTTGGGATGGGGAGAGTATAGAGGAATGGGCTAACCATTGAACCATAAATTCATGAAGCATGGTTGGAGAGAATGATCCATTGTGGTAGAAGGTGACAAAACTATTCAACGTCCTCTTGTGACATTCATTTTGTTGGCATGTAATCATGTTGTGTCTTGGTAGGTCAGCCTCACAGTAAGTAGGAGTGGATGGAAGTATGACCTCAGGGCGTGTGTTCAAGAAAGAAGTGTCAGTGTGAGGTGAGATGCTGAAAAAGTGTATTTTGGGAAAAGAGTATTAGTTGGATAGCTTCAGAAGTATTATAGAAGGCCCAAGAAAGAAAACAGAGGCTGTAGACCAGATCTGGTACAGGGCTAGGGGAAGGCCCTTGAGAAAGAAGAATAAAAAAGCAGGCAGAGTTTAAAGTTCAATTAGTTACCTATAAACTGATATTCCTGGTATCATGTGAGAAGAAAATGCATGGTATATATGTTGAATAAAATATATACATACATACATCCATATATATACATGCTATGTGTATATATATACATATATACAGAGAGAGAAAGAGAGTGTTTAAAATTGCTCATAATTATCCTAACTAATAAGCTCTGCTACTTACTAGGACTTGTAAAAGAATAAAGGAACTGCCAACTCTACATAATGAGTTCCCCAGAAGGAGCCCAACTGAATGATTTACTGAGAAAAGACCAATAATGAGGCCTTAAGTCTTCTCTATCAGGGAAACATTTGTAATCTAAACCTTAAAGTAAATGTAAGAATGTCCACTGCTCTACTTACAATGGTCCATCACTGGAAGTCTGAGAAATGAATATGACTCACCATGACTCATAGTTACTATTACCAGATGGAACAGGGAATCTAGGTTACCATTTGTGCCTTCTTAGAAAAGGAAACCTCTCACACCTCCTCCACTGCCTATGGGCATTGTACTTAGCCCAAAGGTAAACAAGTCAGAGCTCCATACCATTGAATTTTGAAGAACATTTAGGCTGACTGGAGCATCAGGACTTTTTCCTTACAGGAAAAGACATAGCAGAGTTCTTCTAATAGAATATAGCACAATTTGGAATAAATGATAGGCATGGTTGAGAATCAATGACCTAGGAGGATTTATCTGATCTTTTCTGTTTTCAAACTTAGTACCCTTCCTTCTATCAGAGACATTAAAGAGGTAAGAGAGGAAGATAACTGAGGTCTATGTCCAAGTGTAGGACATAGAGTCTATGTCTAAAATTCCAAGGTTTTATTTACTATCAGATGAGGAATTATAATGATCTACACAGGGTATTTTAAATAACAATAGCAACAATAATATTTTTTTTTTGTTTTTTGTTTCCTCGGTATGGAGAGTTCATTGGCTTTCAGGAGAATATTTTGCAACATACTGAAATCCATTCTTTCATGTCCTCAGTACACATTTATTAAGCATATACTTTTCAGATGTAGAGGAGTTTGGGATGCTCAGTCAGAAGATTTACATTATTGATTCTTAACAATAAAATGACATCTGATCTAATGGAATCATGTGTTCAAGTGCTACTCCCTAGTTAAACATCCAGTAATAATTTCTCTTGAACAAATAACCTGCCTAAAGATTATATCCTTTCAGCTATGCTATGGAAATCTTAAACTCAATTTATCCTGTTGTTGTTCAGTCATTTTCAGTCATGTATGATACTTTGTGACCCCATTTGGGATTTTCTTGGCAGAGAACTGGAGTGGTTTGCCATTTCCTTCCCTAGCTCATTTTATAGATGAGGAAAATATGGTAAACACGATGAAGTGACTTGCTCAGGGTCACTCAGCTAGTAAGTATCTGAGGCTAGATTTGAATCCCCAAAGATGAATCTTCCTGACTCTAGGTTCTTCTCTCTATCCACTGAATCACCTAACAGTCCCTGATATATACTATATGGAACTAATTATCTTCTCCCTACCATTCTTTCATTTGCCAAAGTTCTTAGCCTCAGAATCATTCTCTGAGGTAGAGATGGAAGGTAGAAGCCATGTTTATCTCTTCTAAATGGGCACTGAAATGAGTGGGATCTCAGCCCTGGCTCATTGGAGCAACAGCAGAAAGACGAATCTAACCACAGGTAGGTCAATGAGCCTAGCAGTGTGTGTATGCCTCAGGACATTCCAAGAAGACTGAAGCCAACTGTCCTCTTAGAACCATAGCAGCAGAGGCAGTGTGGTGCTCAAACAGCACCATGTGCTCCAGGGGTCCTGAGACCAGCATGGCACATAGCACTGTACATTCACTAGGGGCCCTCTGAAGATAACAATCTATGGAACAACAGTACAACACAGTTCCTAGGCAAATGATGGGTCATACAGATTTCTGAGACCAGAGAAATCTCTCACAACTAATTGGAATTGTCCATGCCCTAGTAGAGGACTGAACCTACTTCCATTTGGAGACTGTGCAAAGAGAAGGCCACAGCAATGAAGTGAGAACACTCCACCTCAGGCACCAGGAGAGAGTGGTACAAGGAAGGGATTGAGAAAGAGGAGCCCTGGTCCCATTTACCTCATCCAGAATTACAGTGCTAACAGCATCCACACTGTATTAGGAGAAAGAGTCTAGCCCCGGCACAAAGTTCCAATTCAGGAACTGAGAATGGAGATATGAACCAGTAGAATGCAATATCAAATCCAATGGAGAAATACTGTGGATTAAAGGAGGTCCAAGAGGTAAACAAGAAGAAAAAATATATATGCACTATAAGGAAAGCCTTAGGAGGGAAAATAGTACTTTGAACAAAATAATGTTAAGCTTTTTTTTTTTTTTAATGAAATTAGAACTTAAAGGGAAAATGATAGAATAAACAGCTTGGAATAGAACAGGGCAACTAGGTAGCACAGTGGATAGAGTACTAGGCCTGGTAAGGAAGACCCGAGTTCAACTCCAGCCTCAGATACTTACTAACTAGATGACCCCGGGCAAGTCATTTATCTCTGTCTCAGCTTCTCTTCTGTAAAATAAGCTGGATAAGGAAATGGCAAACCATTCCAGTCTTTTTGCCAAGAAAATACAAGTAGGGGTCACAAAGAATAGGACACAACTTTAAATGACTAGATAACAATAGAATATGGAAAACTTTACCCAAGTAGTAAACTTCCTAAAAAGTAAAAGAGAAAACAGAATCAATGGTTCCATAAAACAAGCAATACTAGTTAAAAAAAAAAAAACTGACCTGAAAAACAGGTCAAGGTGAGAGATAATGATGGAAGGGAAAAAGCCATGAGACTTCTCCTTCTGAGGCTGACATGTGACCCATGAATGAAGATTTCCATCCTTTGTCTCTTTGTGTTCCCTGTTTATTTTCCTATTTTAAGTGAAAGAGATTAGGCATGGCTGTGAACTTGTGAACTTCAAAAGATCAGTCCTGGAGTAGAGTCCATGCTAAATTCACCAAAAGGCCAGATAATTAATAAGAATTGGCAAATTCATTGACCTTCCTCAAATGAGGAGTTAGGAGCACTGGTCTAGATCATTGCTGAGGGACGACTCTGGGGGAAAATAAGCAATGCTACCATAACCACATAGAGCTTGGTCTAGCTAGAGAGGAGAGAAACAAGGAGCTAGAACAATGCTTCTGTCATAGTTCCTCCACTCCAGGCCATCAAGGAGAGAGAATTTTGGAAACTCACTGGGTAAAACCTCACTAGATTGAATCAATAAGGGAAAAGTGTTTTTTTATGCTATCTGAAATCTCTAGGTTTTAAAGTCAGCCTTTGATGGATATAGATTGCTGAGATAATCAAGAGGATGGAATCCCTAACACACCTTACAAGAGAATTAAAAAGGATGGTGCCCTAGACCAATGCAAGAAATTAAGTCCTAAAGGACCTTATACAAGGATATTGGCATGAATACATACCAAATACTGTGAAAGGTTCACAGAAGTACTACTCAAAATGTGCCGAACATGCCAACCACAAATAATTCATTTCCTCACTAGCCAGGGCCCTGGACTTGGATTGAGTCTGTCACATCTATTGGGTGACACAACCTGGGGAGGAACTGTTACACCAGAATTGAAAGTATGATCCACTGCTCCTGTTTATAAGATGAGAAGTCAGAGTCATATCCTACTCTGTCTAATGTTTCCTTGTGTTTTAGTTATTGTCCTCTGGTTTGTTTGAAACAAAAAAGAAGGTAGACGAGAAACCCTGAAAGTCAAATACAACTGAGATTTATAAGGGCCTAAATAAGGACAGATTATTTTGAGTCTAATAGTGAGAGAAAAAAGAGAAATGACCCTTCAGAAACTCATTGTTTTCACTGGAGAGAATAAAGAAGGATGAACACTATCACCAAATTGGGTTTTGTCCTTTTTTGTTGGTTTTAAAAGAGGAACTAAAGGGAAACTAGGGGAAAATGAGGAAGACCAGGGAAAGAATGTACTTTTTCTCATTATAAAAAGAATATATGGGCGGAGCCAAGATGGCGGAGTAGAAACAGATCATCCAAGCTACTCTGCCCCCAGATTCACCCCAAACTATGTAAAAGGGGACTCTGAACAACTTCTGGAGCCCCAGCACCCACAGAACTACACAGAGAAGCTCACCTCCCGCTGAGGACAGCCCAGCAGCCCTGCAGGAAGGACCAGCACAGCAGTCTGGGAGCCGGCAGCTCGTAGCGCGCAGAGCGGGGGGAGCCGAGCAGAGTGGAGTCCAGGTCCCCGAGAGCCGAGGTTTTAGCCCCAGGGTGGCAGGGCCAGCAGCTGGCTGGAGAGACCCCAGAACACCACCAGCTGTGGCAACTCCAGAATTATCAACATAGACATGCCTAGGACAAAGTAAGAGGTTAGTGTCCTATGGACTTTGGGACCAGTATTTGGGGAATGCGTCGGCTCCCTCCCCTGGGGGGCTAGAAGCCTCTGAGGAGACACGCCATTTTGTAGCAGCCTTGTACAATATACAATATACAGGCCTGCGAACTGTAGGGAGATCCAGCGATAAGTCTTGGGGGGTAATCGCTCTTGCTTTAACCTCCCTGGATCTGGAATGTGATCTAGAGTGGAAGTCGTGGTTGGGTTTACAGCTTCCCAGAAACTGAAGTTGCCCCCCACACGTTTGGGAAGAAATTTCCTCTATCCGGCCTTAATGCCATAGTGTGGCAACAAGCCCAAAAGTCAAGTAATTAAGTGGCAACATGCCAAGGCAAAGGAAACAGAAAAATGCAACCCTAGACTCCTATTTTGGGGGCATAGAGCAGGAAAAGGACTGTGAGGTCAGAAGTCCTGCTCCAAAAGCCCAGGGGAAAACATGAGCGGGTTGCAGGCCATAGAGGACCTTAAGAAGGACTTTAAAAATCAAATAAGAGAAGTGGAGGAAAAATTGGAAAGAGAAATGAGAAGGATGCAGGAAAAGTATGAAATGAGGGTCAACAGCCTGACTGAGGAAAACAACACCTTAAAAAATAGACTAACTCAAATGGCAAAGGAGGCCCAAAAGGGCAATGAGGAGAAGAATGCCTTAAAAAGTCGAATTTGCCAGATGGAAAAAGAATCTCAAAAGTTCACTGAGGAGATTCATTCCTTCAGAGTCAGACTGGAGCAAATGGAAGCTAATGACTTTATGAGAAATCAAGATGCTGTTAAGCAGATCCAAACAAATGAAAGATTAGAAGGCAATGTGAAATATCTCATGGGAAAAACCACTGACCTGGAAAATAGATCCAGGAGAGACAATTTAAAAATTATTGGACTACCTGAAAGCCATGATCAAAGAAAGAACCTAGAAATCACCCTTCAAGAAATTCTCAAGGAAAATTACCCTGATGTTTTAGATCCAGAGGGCAAAATAGAGGTTGAAAGAATCCACTGATCACCTCCTGAAAAAAATCCCAAAAAGAAAACTACCAGGAATATTATAGCCAGGTTCCAGAATCCCCAGATCAAGGAGAAAATACTCCAAGCAGCCAGGAAGAAACAATTTCAATATTGTGGAAACACAATCAGAATAGCATAGGACTTGGCAGCTTCTACACTGAGGGATCAAAGGGCATGGAATATGATATTCCAGAGGGCAAAAGAGCTGGGAATGAACCCATGGGTCACCTACCCAGCAAAACTGAGTATTTTGTTTCAGGGGAAAATATGGTTATTCAGTGGAATAGAGGACTTTCAAGCATTCTTGAGGAAAAAACCAGAGTTGAATAGAAAATTTGACATCCAGACACAAGAAGCAAGAGATGCCTGAGAAAGTAATCAGGGAAAAGAAATCAAAAGGAACTTATCAAAGTTGAACTATTTACATTCATACATGGAAAAACAATAACTGTGATGGATGAAATCTTTCTCAGGATGAAAATAATGGAAGAAGGGTGTATGGTCATTTGAATACATATGTGAATGTGTGTATATACGTTTACAGTTATACATGGATAGAGGGCACAGGTTGAATTTGTTGGGAAGGGATGATACTTAAGGGGTGAAATTATGAGGTGAGAGAGGAAAGTGGCAAGAGGAGATGGGGAGAGACAGGGTAGGGTAAACTATCTCATGTAGAAGAAGCAAGGGGAAGTGGTTGCAAGGGAGGGGGAGAATAGGAAGGCAAAAAGGCAAAACCACATTCTCATTGAATTTGGTTCAGGGAGAGAATGACATACATACTAAATGGGATATCTCAACCTGCAGCAGAATAGGGGGAAGGGGGATGAGAGGAAGGATGATGGATGGGAGGTCATCCTTGGGGGAGGGGAGGTTGGAAGTACCCACTATAGAAGAGGGATAGGATCATGTAGGGAATGGACCAGGTGGGGGGTGGGATGAGTGGGAGGGAATTATAAGCAGCCTTGTACAATATATCTACTATGATAATGTTTTGTGTAGCTAGACATGTACAACATAAACTGAATTACTTATCTCCCCAGAAGGAGTGGGTGACAAGGGAGGAAGGAAATGGATCTGAAATTTGAGGTCTTAACATTAAATGTTTCAAATATATATAAATACTATTATTAATACTCTTTTGCTTATAATTGGGAGAGAAGATGTGCAGGCATTGGGACACAAAGATTCACCTTCCTCTAATGGAAAAGTCGAAGGGGGTATGGGAAAAGGTATGGGAGAAAGCAGATTGGAGGAAGCGATACCTTGTGGGACTGCTATTCTGGGAGGTTGGGTAGGGGAATAACGGGGGGAAAATGATTGTAACTCAAAATCTGGTGGAAATGAATGATGTAAAACAGAAGTTAATAAAGCATTTGTTTTAAAAAAAAGAGAAGAAAAAAAAGAATATACAAAAATACCAAATATCGCATGGGAAGAAGTCATGACAGGACCCTCAGTTTTTTTCTGAAGAAAATGAAATACAACCAATAAACATTAAAACAGACTCACTAAAAGTTTGGTGAAGAAATAATTAAATTCAAAAGGGAAACAAGTTGGGACAGAGGGAAGTGAAGGGGTTTATGTTGGAGGGTAGAGTTGGGGAAGGAAGACAAATTTTGCAGGACAAATTTCCATTTCATTGATCATAAAAGGAGAAAAAAAGAGGAAGAATCAGAATGGATTAAGGGTTGAATGAGAGAAGAGAGCTATGATAGAATCAAAATAATTGAATTAGAGATCATTAGGACTGATCATATTCTTTTTCTTATCCCCCCCATTCTTCTTTGTAAAAAGTAAAGTGTTGTGGAGAGTGAGTAGCAAATAGAGGGATAAAATATGAGGACAAAAAGAAAAACATAATAATCATAACCATGACGATGAATAGAATAAACTCAGCTTTCAAGTGGAGTTAAGTAGCAGAATAGATGAAGAAAAAAGTTAAAAAAATAATAATAAGTTATGTGACCAAAGAAGAAATAATAAAAACAATACAAAAAATGACAGCAAATCTATATACCAAATTTTGGGTGGGAATCAAGGAGATCAAATTTATGTTGAGTCACTTTTGTTAATAAAAGAGTAGGACAATGATCGATGCATTGAGCATACAAATTGGGAAAAAAATACAGAAAAACAACAAGTAAAAAACAAAACAAAATATCCAAGCACAAATGTTGGAAATTCTGAAAATCAAAGGATAACCAAAACTGAAAACAAAAAAAAAATAAGGAGACAAAACTAGGAGATGATAAAAACTAATCAAATAAGGAAACTACTGTTAAATTTTATAAAAAAAAAAGATAGGAAAAAACCTTATCATACTTAAAAAAAGTAAAAATATGAATTCACAATCATTTCACTAGAAGTAAGATAATTTCCCAGAAGTATTTTTTTCTGATTATTTCACAACAAAACTCATAATTTATTTGATCAAGGTAAATATCTTCAAAATTACAAAATATTCAACAGAATAAAAATAGAAAATTTAAATAAAAAAATCTCACAAAAAGAAAATTAAGGAAGACATAAATGAACTCTTAAAGGGGAAAAAAGTTACTCAAGATGATGTCAATGTACTAGTTAATTCTATGAAAACTTAAAGCATTATCAACACTGATATTACATACATTATTTGCTAAAGTAAAAATAAGACATCCTATCAAACTCTTTCTATGCCACATATGTGATCCCAATGTCTATATCATGAAGTAAAAAAGAAGAGAAAGAGAAATATGAAATTCTATTGAATGAATACTATTATAAAATATTAAGATATTAGTAAATCAAACAGTCAGCAAGCTTTTGTTGCTTTCTGTTATGCTTATTATGCGCCAAACATATTTGTAGGCAGTAGAGATGCAATAAAAAAAATACAAAACAACCATCAAATAACCTTTGTCATCAAGGAATTTTCATTTGAATAGATTCAGTAATGTATTTAAAATATTATACTCAATAACCCATGCAGGATGGCTGGGTGGTGAAAAGATCTACCACAACCAGTACTGCCCTATTTCCTTTGTCTTATGACCTTTGACTCCCTCCCTAGCCCTAGGTCATCTTAGAATCTTTCTGGATCTCCAGATAGTGAGATAACTTGGCCATGCAGGGTACCCTCCCTTTTTCCTTTCTCCTTCACGTTTGCTCCTTCACTCATAATGGTAAAGCAGTCTTGTATTTGTCAAATATGGTAGTCAGCACATTTGTTCCTTCTGTTGAGATAAACATTTTCCCTACCATGACTTCCTAATGTTTAACAGACTTTAGCATTTGCCCTGCCTATATACCCTGCAGTTTCTTGGCAAATATTTTTTCCTAATTTAAGGACCTCTGGCATATGCCATTAACCCCCTTGATGAATCATTAGAATTTCTGGTTATTTCCATATTTTCCTACAGCTTAACTTTCTTTTGTATGTCATTTTACCCAATTAGAACATAAACTCCTTAAAAGTAGATACTTTTGACACAAGGATTCTGGGAAAATGGCAGAGAAGTTCAGAAAATTCAAAGCTCTCGTGATTTTCCCCCACCTTAGCATAAACAAAGTAAGGGTGGAGATAAATAAGAATAGGAGCACAAGTGGGGTCTTCCTGGGACAATTTGAGAAGATCAGAAGAAAAATCGTAGGATGAAGTTTCGTCCATGTGAAGAGTAAACACCTCTAGGCTAGGTTCTGTTTTAATGCTGCAAACCGCTTAAACAATAAGTAACAAGTCCTGGGATTAGTTGGTTTGAGAGGCTTCCTCAGCTGACAACTGGAATTTTCATGCCTGGATAGCAAGGGGAGTTGGGCATCTGAGCACAGAAAGACCTAGGGAACCTTTGCTGACCAGAAATGCCAGACCTAGCTGTTCTGCGAATAATGGCAGGGTGAGAAGAAACCAAAATACACCAGGTGAGTAGAGAAGCAGTGCGGCAGAAAGTCCTTGGCCTTGGGCACTTATAGGAGGTTGGAGGTTTGAATTTGGTTCCAGGCAAGAGGGGGAGAACTGAAGATCTGGGGCAAGAGGCACCATTCCCCATACCCCAGAACTAGAGGTGACTACAAAAATTAAGTTATCACCACAAAAAAATGCACAGGCAAAGGATAAAGAATCCAACCATAGAAAGCTATAACTGAAATAGAGATAACTGAGGTTCATCTTCAGAGGAGTAAATTGAAGTAAAGAAACCCCCAAAGAGTAATGTCAAATGGTCACATGTCCAAAAAAAATTCATAGAAGATCTTAAAAAAGACTTTAAAAATCAAATGACAGGGATGGAGGAAAAACTAAAAAAGAAAATAAGAATAATCCAAGAAAAACAAGAAGGTTGTTAAAGTAAAACTCAACCAATTACAAAAGGAGATCCAGAATTTTAAGGAAGAAAATGACACCTTGAAATGTAGAATTGGGCAAAGTGAAGCCAGAGAAATTTTTTAGAGATTGAGAAATAATTAATAATACAAGAAATAATTAAAGAAAATTGTCCTGAAGCATTAGAACAAGGGGGGGAAAGTAGAAATAAAAAAAAATTCATTCTCACTTAAAAGAGACCTGATGAGGAAAACACATAGGAATGTCATAGCCAAATTCCTAAACCCCCACCTCAAGGAAAAAAAAATATTAAAAGCACCAAGAGTAAAACAATTTAAATATGATGGTGCCACAATTAGAATTACACAAGACCTAGCAGTCGAGACATTAAAGGACCCTATGTCTTGGAACACAACATATTGAAGAGCAAAAGAACTCCAGCCAAAAATATCATACACTGCAAAGTTAAGTATTATCCTGAATGAAAAAAAAATGGACATTTGATAAACTCTCAGATTTACAAGACTTTGTCAAAAAAATTTTCTGAACTTAATACAAGATTCAACCTACAAGAACCAAGAGAAATAGAAGGCACGTACCAAAGACTGATTATAAGGAATTCATAAGGAAAGACTGTTTACTTTTTAAATATGTAAAATGCAAAATATATGTCTGAGATTCTTATTAATAATTGGGTAGCTCATAAGAAAGACTGGGGAGAACCTGTGCATGATATGAATTTATAAAGTAAAACCATTTAGGAACACCTAAAAAAGGGCTATTATTTTATACAAATGAGGTGCAAGAGAAAGAATCAATATAGAAGAATTATATGTAGGAGGAGGACTGGTAGTTCTGGTTACCTGCTTTCATCAGGAGTGGTTTTAAAAGGGAACTATATATATATATATATATATATATATATATATTTAGAAGATTATAGAAGTCCTCTAAATTCAGAAGAAATAAAACAGTAGGGGCATAGGGAGTGGGGAGAGGACAAGGGAGGGATCTTTAGAGGGGAAGGTGAAGGAACAGGTAAAAGGGGTTTAGATTTATGGGAATGGGAGGATAGTAGAGGGGTCCTTGGAAGAGGGGTAGGCCAGTAACATGAGGGCAAGTTTGTGGGTAGAAGTAAATTAGAGAAGGCAGGGGGGATAGGAAACAAGTGATATGCACAAACACAAAAACAAGGATCAGGAGTAGAGTATGTTTGGGAAATTATATGTCTAAATATGTATATGTGTGTATGTATATATCTATAGCTATAGAGAACATATCTAAACTTTATTGTATCCTTCTTGGGGGAGGAGATGGGAAAAAAAGAACAAAGTAAAGAAGTGCACAGCAGAAAACTTTGTTCAGAAAATTTATAAGGAAGCAAAGAAAAGACAGACAATTCTTAACACAAAGTCTATTACTTATCATACAGGCTTTCTTGAAGTGAAAATTTATTTTTACATATTTTGAGTTCTTTCTAATGTTCTGCTATGCACATGACATGCCTTTTCTTCTTTGTATTTGTTTATGATGTGTTTTTGTTTCTTTTCTCTATTCTGTATTTGTGTTCTGGTCCTTAGGTCTAAAATAAAAAAAAAATAAAGTTGATACAATAACAGGAAAAAATGTAGATACTTTCTGGATTTTTCTATTTTTATTCCTAGTGCTTAGCATAGAGGTTGGTAAAGTGCCTGGTAAGTGCTTAAGAAAATGCTTTTTCGTTCTTTCATTCCTTGTTTTTTTTTTCATTAGGAATGTATATTTACTTCAAAATTAGGGAAAGGATAAATACACCATATTAATGAAAATAACAAAAACCATATTATTACATCAAAATAATAAAAGATCTTGGGGGGGGAGGGCAGAGCCAAGATGGCGGAGTAGAAACAGCTCATCCAAGCCACTCTGCCCCCAGATTCCCCCCAAACTATGTAAAAGGGGACTCTGAACAACTTCTGGAGCCCCAGCACCCACAGAACGACACAGAGAAGCTAACCTCCCACTGAGGACAGCCAAGCAGCCCTGCAGGAAGGATCACCACAGCGGTCTGGGAGCCAGCAGTGCGCAACACGCAGAGCGTGGGAAGCCAAGCCGAGCCTGAGCTGAGGTCTTCGTGAGCCGAGGTTTTAGCCCCAGGGCACCAGGGCCAACAGCCGGTGGGAGGAACCCCAGAACACCAGTAGCTGTGGCGACTCCAGAATTATCAACATAGACATGCTAGGAAAAAGTAAGAGGTTCGTGTCCTATGGACTTTGGGACCTGTATTTAGGGAATGCGTCAGCTTCCTCCTCCGGGGGCTAGAGGCCGCTGAGGAGACACACCATTTTGTAGTTTTCAGACACAGCTCCAGCTCCTGGCCTGCTGAACTGTAGGGAGATCCAGCGATCAGTCTTGGGGGGTAATTGCTCTTGCTTTAACCTCCCTGGATCTGGATTGTGATCTAGGGTGGAAGTCGTGGGTGGGTTTACAGCTTGCCAGAAACAGAAGTTGCCCCCCCACACGTTCGGGACGAAAATTCCTCTATCTGGCCTTAAAGCCATAGTGTGGCAACAAGCCCAAAAGTCAAGTAATTAAGTGGCAACATGCCAAGACAAAGGAAACAGAAAAATGCAACCCTAGACTCCTATTTTGGGGGAAAAGGACTGTGAGGTCAGAAGTCCTGCTCCAAAAGCCCCAGGGGAAAACATGAGCGGGTTGCAGGCCATAGAGGACCTTAAGAAGGACTTTAAAAATCAAATAAGAGAAGTGGAGGAAAAATTGGAAATAGAAATGAGAAGGATGCAGGAAAAGTATGAAATGAGGGTCAACAGCCTGACTGAGGAAAACAACACCTTAAAAAATAGACTAACTCAAATGGCAAAGGAGGCCCAAAAGGGCAATGAGGAGAAGAATGCCTTAAAAAGTCGAATTTGCCAGATGGAAAAAGAATCTCAAAAGTTCACTGAGGAGATTCATTCCTTCAGAGTTAGACTGGAGCAAATGGAAGCTAATGACTTTATGAGAAATCAAGATGCTGTTAAGCAGATCCAAACAAATGAAAGATTAGAAGGCAATGTGAAATATCTCATGGGAAAAACCACTGACCTGGAAAATAGATCCAGGAGAGACAATTTAAAAATTATTGGACTACCTGAAAGCCATGATCAAAGAAAGAACCTAGAAATCACCCTTCAAGAAATTCTCAAGGAAAATTGCCCTGATGTTTTAGATCCAGAGGGCAAAATAGAGGTTGAAAGAATCCACTGATCACCTCCTGAAAAAAATCCCAAAAAGAAAACTCCCAGGAATATTATAGCCAGGTTCCAGAATCCCCAGATCAAGGAGAAAATACTACAAGCGGCAAGGAAGAAACAATTTCAATATTGTGGAAACATAATCAGAATAGCACAGGACCTGGTGGCTTCTACACTGAGGGATCGAAGGGCATGGAATATGATACTCCAGAGGGCAAAAGAACTGGGAATGAACCCGAGGGTCACCTACCCAGCAAAACTGAGTATTTTGTTTCAGGGGAAAATATGGTCATTCAGTGGAATAGAGGACTTTCAAGCATTCTTGAGGAAAAAACCAGAACTGAATAGAAAATTTGACATCCAGACACAAGATGCAAGAGATGCCTGAGAAGGTAATCAGGGAAAAGAAATCAAAAGGAACTTATCAAAGTTGAACTATTTACATTGCTATATGGAAAAGCAAGAATGGTAACTGATGATATCTTTCTCACTACGAAAATAATGGAAGAAGGGTGTGTGGTCATATGAGTACATATGTGAATGTGTGTGTAGATGGTTACAGTTATATATGGATAGAGGGCATAGGTTGAATTTGTTGGGAAGGGATGATACTTAAGGGGTGAAATTATGAGGTGAGAGAGGAAAGTGGCAAGAGGAGATGGGGAGAGACAGGGTAGGGTAAACTATCTCATGTAGAAGAAGCAAGGGGAAGTGGTTGTAAGGGGGGGGAGAATAGGAAGGGAAAAAGGCAAAACCATGTTCTCATTGAATTTGGTTCATGGAGAGAATGACATACATGCTAAATGGGATATCTCAACCTGCAGCAGAATAGGGGGAAGGGGGATGAGAGGAGGGAAGATGGATGGGAGGGCATCCTTGGGGGAAGGGGATGTTGGAAGTAGCCACTATCAAAGAGGGGCAGGATCAAAGTAGGGAATGGACCAGGTGGGGGGTGGGATGAGTGGGAGGGAATTATAAGCAGCCTTGTACAATATATCTACTATGATAATGTTTTGCGTAGCTAGACATGTACAACATATACTGAATTACTTATCTCCCCAGAGAGAATCGGTGACAAGGGAAGAAGGAAATGGATCTGAAAGTCGAGGTCTTAACATTAAATGTTTCAAATATATATAAATACTATTATTAATAGTCTTTTGCTTATAATTGGGAGATAAGATGTGCAGGCATTGGGACACAAAGATTCACCTTCCTCTAATGGAAAAGTCGAAGGGGGTATGGGAGAAAGTATGGGAGAGAGCAGATTGGAGGAAGCGATATCTTGTGGGACTGCTATTCTGGGAGGTTGGGTAGGGGAATAACGGGGCGGGGGGAATGATTGTAATTCAAAATCTGGCAAAAATGAATTATGTAAAACAGAAGTTAATAAAGCATTTGTTTAATGAACATAAAAAGTAATAAAAGATTTTGACAAAACACAATAACCATTCATATTAAACCATTAAAAAGCACAAGATTACATAAACTTAATTACATTCCTAATAGATACATGAGCATTTATTAAGTCCTTAGTATGTTCTATGCATTGTGCTAAATGTTGAGGACAAAGATAAAAAACTAATATCTATACAAAAGTAAGAAAGAGCTAGTATAATCTAAAATAAAAAAGATAAAATTAAAATTATGTTATTTAAAAAGTCAGGTATAAAGCATAAATATCCAATATTATTTGTTATAATTCTAGAAAAGTTAGCTTAAATAATATTAATCACTGTAACAAATAAATTGACATAAAAGCATAGGCAAAAAGGAAACAAAATATTGCTTCTTCTTAAATCATATTGAGAGTCTCTGTTTTTCCTTAAATTACTGGAATTTCCCCTTTATCCACCCCCTCCCTTTTTCCAGAGAGGCATCTGATGTATTTTTTTTTCAAAAGAAAGAAAATAAAATGAAAATAAAAATCACCAAAATGAATGAATATATTTTTAAAAATTTGAAACCATGTGCAATGTTTAACACTTATGTTATCTACCACTGCTTTACATTTGCACATGTATGAAAGCATATTCTTTTCATATGCTTATAGTAACACTTATTCTTTATAGTTTCACAATGTTCATTTTTATTATTATAACTAAACACTTGTTATTATGATGTATACAGTTTTCTTGGTTTGGCTTACTTTATTTTGTACTAGTTCATGTAAAACTTTCCAAAAGTTTTTTTTTTTGCCACTTTTTTGTTTGTTTCAATATCATAATGTTCCATTATATCCTCTACCACATTCTGTTAGTCAGTCCCCAGTAGATTGGTACCTGCTTTGTTTCTAGTTCTTTGGTGTTCACAAAAAACCTTGTTATGTATATTTGGGCATACATAGGGGCTTTATTTTATCCGTGCCTTTCTTGGGTTATACACCTAGCAGTAAAATCACTAGATCAAAGTATGAATTTCCATTACTCTTTGCATAATTCCAATTTGATTTCTGAAACAGGTGCAGATTCACATTTCTCCCAACAATACATTAATGTGCCTATTTCTATACCTATAGTCTTTCTAACATTGCCTATTTTTATCTTTTGTCAACTTTGCCAATTTGCTGCACTTAAGATGAAATCTGAGGGTTATTTTGATTCATTTTTCTCTGGTTATTAGTATTTTGGAGAAATCTTTCACATGGTTATGAATTAAGGGCTTTTTTAATGTCAATGAAAAGGACTTAGTAGTACCATGTCTCAAGGTATTCCACAACATAGTAATCATTAATACTATTTTACCACGGTGTAAGATAGACCAACAGACAGAGAGATAGATTCATTGATAGACAGATGATAGAAAGATAGATAGATGATTATTGGAATAGATTAACTAAAATAAGCCCAGAAGCAGTAACAGTAAGGGGCATAGTGTTTGATTAAGCCAAGGACACCATGTACTGAGCTAAAGGACTTATAACTTAATCTTTATTTATATGCTCCTTAAAATATTCAAGTCAAGTAGCAACCACAGAAAAGAAATGATCATATCAGCAGCCTACTTCATAGTTAATATGTGGCAGAGCTGGGAATTGATAGAATTTTTTTCTTTTTAATGTACCCAATAATATGATGTAATGGAAGATCATTAGAGCACTAATTAGGAGAGTGGGATTCCAGTTCTGGTTAATAAACTATCTCTTTGACTTGGGACAAGTAACAGCTACTTGGAGTTCGAGTACTCTCATCTGTAAAATATAGGGGTAAGAATCTGTGAAGCTTGAATTCAGTTGAAGGGTTGCATTTGAGGCTCTTGAAGGCCACATGTGGCCTCAAGGCCACAGATCCACCCCCCCCCCCCACCATATACCATCTTGTTCAATGACACTTGTAATTTTCTTTTCCTTTTTGCTTTATAGAGGGAGGGGGGAAGGCAGGGAAATTGGGGTTAAGTGACTTACCCAAGGTCACATGGCTAGTAAGTATTAAGTGTCTGAAGCCAGATTTGAACTCAAGTCCTCCTGACTCCAGGGCTGGTGTTCTATTCACTGCATCACCTAGCCTCTCTCACATCTGTAATTTTCAATTTTATGACCTTTCATGACTTTTTTTTTAGTTATAAAACACCATAATTCTAGTAGTACCAGAGGAGGAGATAAAATATTAGAGGAAGTTATGAGAGTAAGTGGGACTAAGTCATAGTTAATTGCTATGGACAATTACTAAGGGCAGTTATGTGTTGCAATAAAGTGCTGGGCTCATCTTTATGAGTTTAAATCCAGCTTCAGATTCTTACTAGCTGTGTGACCCTAAGCAAATCACTTAGCTCTGTTTGCCTCAGTATCTTATCTATAAAATGAGCTGAAGAAAGAAGTGGCAAACTACTCCAGCACCTTTGCAAAACAACCCCAGAACTGGGTCACAACTGGAAAAGGACACACACAACAAAAAAAAACAACAACAAAAAGCATGGAATCTCATTGTCCTGTCACACCTGGATTTTAACATACAGACATAGTGGAGGACACCATATCTTACACCCAGCCAGGCTAGGTTTAATGAGTCATATAACTATAATAATTTGAGACTTCTATTCTCAGACTTCTTGGGGTTTATGACTGACAAACCAAACTTACTGTTTGTCTATATTATTAAATATAGGCATTTCCTACTCATTTCCCACTGAGACTGGATTTAGAAGAACCAGTATTTCAGGACAGCGCTATTACAGGATCTACTGGGATTCTGCTGAGGGAACATGATCTCATGAAGCCCTTAGATCAATTCATTTGAAGTTGGTTGACAAAACATTTCGTTTTGAGAATACTACCTTTGGGAAGCTTTTCCATTGCTCAGTGAAAGGAATAACTTTCATATTAATGTAGATTAAGACCCCAGAGGATGTCTACACTACTGATTCCCATAAAGTGTACAGTTACTAAAAATTCCAGGTCATTTTCACCTGAACTGCTCTCTAGTTACATTCAGCCTTCTTTCTCATCAGTTTGAACAGCAAATGATATTAATTTAAATTCAAGATATTATCTTTCTTCCCACTATATAGGATCTTGTTAAATGTGGACGATTCTTCTATCTTGTAACCCTGACTATAGATTTTCAGTTCTGACTCACTCTTCCAACCAGCATATTCCCCTAGTTTTTGTGTTATCTGCATATTTGAAAAATAAGTAGCCTATGCCTATGTGGACACACAAACATTCACAACTGAAGACACTTCATATAGCATCTAATGCTGCCCACACATGGAAAATCATCCACAGTATAATATACCCCCCAAAAGGGTCAAAGATTTATTTGTACAAAAATATTTAAAGCATCTTTTTTTGTGATGGTTATGAATTGGAAATTGAGAGGATGCCCATCAATTGTGGAATGGTTGAACAAGCTGCAGTATATGGTTGTGATGAAATATTTTTGTGAGATAAGAATCACAATACAATACATCTGATAATGTTCATCCAGACTTTGCTTTATGACATAAAATAAGTAAGAACCTGCTACTTCCTGAGACAACCCGTTCCGCTTTTGTATAGTTCTAATTGCTAGCTTTGTCACGTTTTTTTTTTTCCTCAAACCTACATTTTTTCCCTATGGAAGTTTCAATCTCTAGTCTTAGTTTTGCCATATGGTGCCAAGTTGAGCAAGTCATAGCACCATTTCTTATTGTGCTATATTACCTCATTATCAATTTAGAAAATAATTTTATTGATATCTATTTTTACATTGGTATCATTTCAAAATATATTTCTTCTCATCTCTCATTATGCAAAGCTATACCTTATAACAAAAAATGCAAAGAGGAAAGGGAAAACAACTTTGACAAAATCAACACATTAAGAGTGTAAACAGCATACATAATTATCTACATCCACATCTAATCATCTTTTTGCCATCTGCACTGCCACTATTTATGAATTTACATCACCCCCATATGGCCTTACGTCTTTACCTTTTGCACTGGCATCTGTAATTAATTTAGGCTATCATTGGTTCTGGAAAGTGTGTGTCAATCAACTCCCCTTTGGCTCCCCTTCCAATCCCTGTGGTGTGACTTCCAAAACCAAAACAGCCTTCTTTGGCCACTAATCCTTTACATGTATGGTTTCTCCCATCACAATTTTGGGCAGGACCTGCTTCACTGTTAAGTTTCTATCACTAGCACTTAGCCTAGTGCTTCGAACATAGTTTATATTTAAAGCATCCTTTTCATTTTTTCATTTCAAAGCATAATCCTCTACCTCCACAATGAAGGAGAAAGGTACATTTTCTCCTTGATGAAACTGGGAGTTTTAAAAAAAAGATTATTCTTTCCATTTATTTTCTTGTCATTGTGCATATATTTTTGTTGGTTGTCACTACTTCATTTTGCATCAGTTTATGAGTCTTCTCATGCTTCTCTGTAATTTTTCTTACTCATAATTTCAAATGGCACCTTATAAATCATGATATTCACATACCACAATTTGTAAAGCCAGTAGACAGTTAAATTATACCTCTTTGTTTCAATTTCACAAACACACAAAAGAAGTATACAATATTATGGTATATTTGCAGCTTTATTTTTACTATTTACAATTTCTTTGGGAGTAGATGACTACCACTGTCTTTTTGCTATCTCTTTTGGGCCAGATGTAGCCTTCCATGGATGAATTCTAAACACAAAGCTCACCATCAAATCTCTATGACAATCAGGAGGAAGAATTTACCTCCTTTGCTCTGAAAGGATAGTCTTCTTATAGGCTCCCAAATTCTAAAGTAAGAAAAATAAAAGTCTATATGCTTATTATGGTCTGGTCTGTATGTATATTAAAATAATAAATGTCTATTGGGTATAATTCAGTCCCTTTAAGTTTGATTGTCATAATCTTCTCTATCTTCTTTCCTACAATTTAATTTCTGGACCTGCTAAAATAAAGATTAAATTCTGAACTTGGTGTAACAACCCTAAGGAATAAAAAAGCCATATGGTCTCTCTGGCTTTCTTACTCTCTGAACTTCTTTCTCTCTCTTAATTGCTCTGTCTCTTTCTCAATTTTCTCTCTTTTAATAGCTTAATCTCCCTCTCAACATTTGTCTCCACTTACACACAATTTCTCTTTCCTCTCCCTTTGCTTCTTGTAGCTTGTCTTAATTGAAACAAGTTGAAACTCTAAATTTAACTTATCTTTATACAGTCAAAATTTATATAAAGGAAAAAAATAAGTTTGTGATGGGGAAAACTTATGTTTGAGTAGCATACATATGTTTATATACATATAGATATTTAAATATACACACACTTAGACACATATAGACAATAATTTACAATCAGAGAGTCTTTCAGTCCATTTTCAACCATTAATGAGTTTATGAATTATTTCCTACACTTATTAGTTTATATTTTTCAGTAGTTGTACATATTGAGCACTTTTAAATACAGTGCTTAAAAGAAAACAAAATTGAATCTACATTGAGTCAACATTTACATGATGGGAAGTAGAATGTTGTGTTTACAGTTAGAGGACACTGGGCTTTCTCCAGCAGAGAAAGGAAGAATACATTTGTTTCCTTGGAGACCTTGGTATTTTCTATAGAAGGATCCCAGTAATTGCCTACAGTTAACAAAAAAAAAAAAAAAAAAAAAACAAACCTACCAGGGAGTGGGATGATTTAGTCATAGTCATAGAATCCTAGGAAATTATAGGTGGAAGAACCTATAGAACATAGAAACATAAGATGTTCCAAAAGGATATTCAGAGAAGGGGAAGCTGAACGGTTTAGGGCAGGGATGGGGAACCTGTGGTCTTAGGGACACGTGTGGCCCCCTAGGCCCTTGGGTGGGGCCTTTTGACTGAGCCCAAGTTTTACAGAACAAATTCTTTTGCTAAGCGATTGGTTATGTGAAGTTTGGATTTAGGCAAAGGGTCACACTTGAGGACCGGGGGGCCACAGGTGTCCTTGAGACCGCAGCTTCCCCATCCCTGCATTAGGGCCTCAAAAATGTCATAAGATGACTGGTGGAAGGAACTGGAGAAGAGAAAAAAAATATGATAACCTTCATTAATTTTATTAAAGTCTTATTATTGAGTTTTGTTTTTACATTACAAACAATTACAGATTACTTCCATTCTGTGAGAGGTCTCTATTAACAAAGAAAAACAACTAAACATATTTAACAATACAGGGACCTCAGCTGAAAGTACATGCAGTATTCCACTTTAGCATCACCCAAGTTCTCTATTTTTAAATATTTTTAATTGACAAAAGTATATTTTCTCTCTCTCCTGCCCCTTATCTATTGAAAAGAAGAGGAAAAAAATACTATATATCTTATCCTCTTTACCTTTTCCTCATGATATGGGTAATGTGTTGCATCTTTAATCTTTTGGAATTCATGGATGGTCACTCTTTTGATCTTAGCTCTTACAGTTTTTGTTTGTCTTCATTGTACTGTCATTGCCCATATTGTTCCCCTAGTTCTCTTCATTTCATTCTTCGTAAGTTTATAAACATATCTCTGTTAGACTCCCTAGGCTTGCTCATTGTATATTATACCATCTTCAGGCATTGCTTTGCTGATATTGTCCTCTCTTTAGCTGAAAATGCTAATGGTAATTCTTTTAGCTAGAGAACTAATGCTCTATCATGTAGGACAACAACCTTGAGCCCAGGATGGATAGAGAATTCCCTCAGAATCTCACCTCTAGGCAGAGTAGATGGGCGAGGTCTAGTCTGTATTATTTTATATTCTTTCTTACTTCCAGGCCATTTTCCTCAATCAAGGTCCTGTCTCGGCTTATGGTCATCGATTCTGATTCAGTCAGTTACACATCCCAGAAACCTTTTTGGCAGATAAGTGCCTATTGACCAAGAGTTGAATGTAGTCTGTGCTCTAGATTCAAACTTATTGTTTTGAGTGCCTTTTCAAATGCAACAGAGCTATTCAAGTAGCAGATTCAATCTAAGGTGTGGAAATATTTAATTTGTGTCAGGAACTCTTCCTCTTTCAATGTCTTTTTCTTTGTGGTCCTTTTAACCTTCACCTTTGCTGAATTCTAACAAGGGCAAACTATTATATCAGCTACTTCTCTTTCTGTTGAGTGATGGATTTTGTAGCATAGACAAATTTCGTTGCTCCTTTTTGATGTGATTTATTGTTTTTTTTTAAGAATAGTTTTATTGCCAATGCAATATTCATAGTGCCCTTGGTCACTATAAATATACCTGCATGGTGCTCAATCACAAAATATAACAGACTCTCCATATGACAGATAGAAGCAAAACACTTATTCAGACACCAAAAAATCTAATCCCAACACCAGAAATCCAAATCCATCATAGTAATATAGAAGTTAATGTACTGCAATGTAGCAGAGAGGCACACCATACTTTAGCCTTCCCACAAACCAATATAAGATCAATATTTACTCACAAGCCTATCTATCTCCCTTGGAAGCATGCTCTCCTCCCAACCGTCTAGTCTACCTGTGACTTCTAGCTTCCTGTGGGTTCTGTTCCACTCTTCAGCAAACTTCTACCATAACAGGCTCCATGTGATTACATCCAGTCTATTAGGGGATAAAGTTTATTTTCAAAGCAGGGAAGGTCTTCAGATTCCCTTATGTTTATTAAGGGGCAGTGAAGATATTCAAATTCTAATTACCATTACATATAGTTACTTCACCAAAGTAATGTGTGAAATTTTAATTCTAAAGGAGTATACTTCAATGACTATTAGTGATATTGCAGTGGCTGTTGATGTAAGGAAATGGCATGTTTCAGAGAGCATTAAAGCCCATGTTGAAACAGGATCAATTGAAGCAAATCACAAAAAAAAAAAATATGGCTGAAAATAAAACACAAAAAAAGAAGTGATGAAGTATTGCTGAAAATTAGTCTAATTGTTCCTTGGAAAACAAATAAAAATCTTCAGAGGACCTTTCATCTTTAGAAGTTTTTACTGATTGCTCTATTATGTAGCACAGGGTTTTTGAATTTGGAAAACTGGTGAGAAGACCAGTAATAATAATGATGATAATAATAATAATAACAACAACAACAACAATAATAAAGTCTGCTAGCCATTGCTATGAAGAAAAGAAAAACAACACTTAGAGGCAATCAATAGTGATATACTAAGGTGAATAATTGTTCCATAATTACAAAAAATCCCAAATGGAGATGGATTACTACAAGATGACCTTGTACCATGAGACCAAAAAGGTTGATAATTATATCAAATAAGATGGAAGTAATAATTAACAAACTGGAAAATTGTTTGATTTGAAACTTATTGAAAACTTTATAAACTTAAAAAAACTTAAAAACTTATAAATCAAGGTCAGATTTGATAGAATAAACCATTTTGTGAATGGTTTAAATGCATATCTAAGAAGTATATGTGCGTATATATATGTATATATGTGTATATATGTATATACACATATATGTATGTGTGTGTATGTATAGACAGACAGACAAACAGACAGATAGATAGATAGATATATAGATAGATGTAGATGTAGATATAGATAAATTTTATCCTGGATGTAAATGAGAGCAGATTGGATCAGGGGATATCTTGTGGGACTGCTATTCTGGGGTGGTGAGTAGGGGAAAAAATGGGGAAAAACGTGCAACTCAAAATCTGGCAGAAATGAATGATGTAAACTAGAAATTAATAAAACATTTGTTTAAAAATATCCAATGTGATTAAGTTATGATTTGATGATGAAACACTTGGGAATATAAGTTAAATCTCTATAACACCTATGTTAAGTCATATAAAACAAGAGACTGAAGCTAATGGGGAATATATTTCTTATTAAATTTTTTTATAAATTTATTTATTTGATTTTTAGTTTTTAACATTCACTTCCACAAGATTTTGAGTTACAAAATTTCTCCCTGTCTCTCCCCTACCCCCACCTCAATATAGTAAGTATACTAAACACCCCTTCTCCCAATCAGTTCTCTCTTATATCCTCCTCCATTCCTCCCCTCCCCCCCTTATTTCTTGTAGGGCAAGATGTATTTCTATACCTTATTGCCTATATCTTATTTCCCAGTTACATGTAAAAATAATTTTTTAAGATTTGTTTTTAAAACTTTGATTTCCATATTCTTTCCCTTCTTCCCTCCTCACCCACACCCACTAGGAAGACAAGCAATTCAATATATTGTGAAAGAATAATTATATTTCCCTCCATCCTATCCCGCCCCCCATTTATTTTATTTTCTCTTTTAATGCTGTCCCATTTTGAAAGTGTTTGCTTCTAACTACCCTCTCCCTCAATCTGCCCTCCCTTCTATCAGCCCTCCTCTTATCCCCTTCCCCCCTACTTTCTGTAGGATAAGATACCCAACTGAGTATGTATGTTATTCCCTCATTAAGCTAAATCCAATGAGTTGAGGTTGACTCATTCCCTTTCACCTTTCTGCTCTTCCTCTCCATTTTAACAATTATCTCTTGCTTCCTTTATGGGAGATAATTTACCCTATTCTATCTCTCCCTTTCTCCTCCCAATATATTCCTCTCTCACTTCTTCATTTCATTTTTTAGATATTATCCCTTCCTATTTAACTGATCCTGTGCCCTCTGTCTATGTATACATGTACACACATATGCACACACTTACACACACACACTCACATATATACATAAATACACCCTCTTATACATACATACATATATATGTGTGTGTGTGTGTGTGTGTGTGTGTGTGTGTGTGTGTGTGTATGTCTGTGTGTGTATTCCCTTCAACTATCCCCATACTGAGAAAAGTCTCATGAGTTACAATTATCATTTTTCCATGTAGGAATGTAAATAGTTCAACTTTATTAAATTCCTTATGATTTCTTTTTCCTGTTTTCCTTCTCATGCTTCTCTTTCTCCTTGTATTTGAAAGTCAAATTTTCTGTTTAACTCTGGTCTTTGCATCAAGAATGCTTGAAAGTCCTCTATTTCATTGAATGACCATATTTTCCCCTGAAATATTATACTCAGTTTTTCTGGGTAGGTAATTCTTGGTTTTATTTCTATCTCTTTTGACCTCCAGGAATATGATATTCCAAGCCCCTTGATCCCTTAATGTAGAAGTTGCTAGATCTTGTTTTATCTTGATTGTGTTTCCATAGTACACAAATTCTTTCTGACTGCTTCTAATATTTTCTATTTGACCTGGGAGCTCTGGAATTTGGCTATAATATTCCTAGGAGATTTCTTTTTGGGATCTTTTTCAAAAGGCAATCAGTGAATTCTTTCCATTTCTATTTTGACCTCTGGTTCTGGAATAACAAGGCAATTTTTCCTGAGAATTTCTTGAAGGATGATGTCTAGGCTTTTTTTTTTTTTTTGAATCATGGCTTTCAGGTAATTCAATAATTTTTAAATTATCTCTCCTGGATCTATTTTTCAGGTCAGTGTTTTTTTCACTGAGGTATTTCATATGGCCTTCTATTTTTTTCATTTGTTTGGATCTGTTTTATAGCATCTTGATTTCTCATAAAGTCATTAGCTTCCATTTGCTCCAAACTAATTTTGAAGGATTTATTCTCTTCAGTGAGCTTTTGAAATTCCTTTTCCATTTGGCAAATTTGGCTTTTAAAGGCTTTCTCCTGATCATTTGTTTTTTGTGCCTCTTTTGCCATTTGAGTTAGTCTATTTTTAAGGTATTATTTTCTTCAGTAAGGCTGTTGGCTCACTATTCATTATCATTCCCATTTCTCTTCCCAATTTCTCCTCTATTTCTCTTACTTGATTTTAAAAATCCTTCTTGAGCTCCTCCATAGCCTGTGACCAATTCATATTTTTCTTGGAGGTTTTTGATGCTGGAGTTTTGACTTTGTTGTCTTATTCTGGTTCTATGCTTTAACCCTCTTTTTCCCCAAAAAAAGGATTTTTGGTCTGATTGCACTTCCTCTGTTTGATCATCTTGCCAGCCAATTACTTGACTTTTGAGTTCTTTGCCACAATAGAACTCTTCCTCCAGAGTAGAGTGCTGTGTCTCAAACTGCTGGGGTTTTGTGCAGCTATACTCAGAGGTTTTTTTGTTTGTTTTTTCCCTAGGCCCCTGCTTCAGAACTGTGAAGAGAACTTTTTCTCCACAGTCTCAACAAACTCTGCCACTCCATCTCTCCTCACCCCAGAACCACTACCCAAGACCGTGACCCAGATCCAAGCAGGTCAAAGCAGGACAATCCTGCCTTAATGCCAGCAGAGAGATTCCTCCAATTGTCCTCTGTGCAGTCAGTTGGTCCCCCTAAAATCTGTAGGCCAGGAGCTAGAAGCAGTAGCAGTGGCAACAGTTGCAGCTGCTTTCACCTTCACTATCCCCAGGGGCAGGGTCCTGGCCATATTCTTCTCTCACCCTGGATCAACAGGGTTCCCCACTGACCTTTTACTTTCTATTTGCTGTTTGTGGGTTTAGAAGTCTGAAAACCACCACAGTTGCCAGTGATTCACTCTCCTGAAGTCTGCTCTGGCCTGTATGTGCTGCTGCTCGGGGCTGCCCCGGGTCTATGCCTGCTCACTCAAGTAGAACTGTGCTCAGTTCCCAGGCTAGTGTGATAGACCCCTCCTTTTGACCTGTCAGGCTGCCTTCAGTGGGAGACTTGTTTCTCTCTGTCACATTGTAGGTTTATAGCTCTAAATTTTGTTTAGAGTCATATTTTACAGGTATTGGAAATGATTAGAGTGGGAGCTCAGCAAGTTCCTGCTTTTACTCTGCCATCTTGGCTCAGCCTCCTCCTTAAATTT
The DNA here is from genome assembly GCA_011680675.1 of Gymnobelideus leadbeateri. Lineage (NCBI taxonomy): Eukaryota > Metazoa > Chordata > Mammalia > Diprotodontia > Petauridae > Gymnobelideus > Gymnobelideus leadbeateri. Next base: position 137,305 of record WOXC01002877.1, read on the forward strand.
TTAAGGATGAAAAAATGTGTAAGGTTTATTGGATAATTTAATGTCATTGTTGTTTAGTTGCTTCAGTTCTATCCTACTCTTCATAACCCACTTTTGGGGTTTTCTTGTCAAAGATATTGTTGTAGTTTGGCATTTCTTTCTCCATTTCATTGGACAGATGAAGAAACTGAAAAAAATAGGGCTAAGTGAATTGCCCAGGGTCATAGGGCTAAGTAAGGATCTGAGGCCAGATTTGAACTCAGGTCTGGCACTCTATCCATTGAGCCACCTAGTTGTTCTAGATAATTCACTACATTTAGTTATTTTATATTGTTTTAGTTAATTTTCATGCCATCAACTAGCTAAGTAGTTAATGAAGATGAAAAACATGGGTCACAAAAAAGACTGCTGGATTTCAAGGCATAGAATCCTAGAATCACAGAATTTGAAAACTAGAAAAGGCCTCAGTAGCCATCTAGTCCAACCCATACTATAACATGCCTGACAAGTTGTCAATCCATCTATATTCTGCTTGAAGACGTCTTAGGAGAAAGATTCTATCACCATTCTGAACAGCTCATTCCACTTTTGGACAAGTCTGATTGTCAGGAAGTTGTGTTTTTGTTTTGTTTTGGAGTGGCAAGTGATTTGGAATCTTTGCAATATCCATCCATTATTTTTGGTTTTGGCCTCTGGAACCAAATAGGACAAGTCTAAGACCTTTGCCAAATAATATTCCTTCAATATTTTATATATAGTCATGAACTTCAAGGCTTTTTCCTCATCCTAGTTGCTATCCTCTGAACAGTTTTCAGCTTATCTTTATCCTTCTTAAACTGTGGTTTCCAAAATTGAATTAATTACTCAAGATGATATTTTTAAAGGCAAAGTACAGTGGGATTTTCAGGTCCCTGTTCCTGGAAGTTATATCCCTCCTAATGCATTGGGGGAAAAACAGTTAAACAGTACAGGCATCCTGATGCACCCCACTGGAGTCCTTCCCTTACATTAATAAAAGATAAAATAATGACTATTGGAGTCAAGCCATCCAACCAGTTCTGAATCCTGCTTATTGTAATATTATCTAATACATATCTCTCTATCTTCTGCACAAGATGATCAAAAAATACTTTAATAAGTGCTTTGATAAAGTCTAGGCAAATTATATGCAACAAATTATATGCACAATATTGGAGTCGGTAGAGTTGATTTCAACATGTGGGCTCTGTGTGACCTTAGCTAAATCATCACTTCTCTAAGTCTTTTTCTTCATCTGTAAAATGGGCATAATAATACATGAACTATCTATATCTTAGCATTATTAAGAGGTAAATTCTTTGTCAATTATGGAGAACATGGAAGATGTAATTATTTGTTTTCCTTGATGTCTAGAGCACTCCCAGAAGCTAAATAGGTGGCCAATAAATAATTTTAAACTGAATTTGTTTATTCAACAAATATCTAAGAACTATGTGAGGTAGAATATTTAATTATAAATATTTAATAGACCTCAGAATTAGAAAGTTTGGATTTTAGTCACAACTTTTTAACTTGCTATCTATGTGACCCTAGGCAAGTATCTCTACTGGATCTCAGTTTCTGGTTTGTTTGTTTTTAATTATTAAATGGGGACAGTAATGCTTGTACTACATTCCTTGTAGAACTGTTTTGAGGAATATTGATTATTACTTATATCACATAACCCAAATTACTTATTTCACTTGACCCTAATTTGTCTGCCTTAGGTTTCAGTCACACTGCCGTCCTGATTAGTCCTTGAACATCACATTCAATTTCCTGATCAAATTATTAATCACTAATTAATTAAAATTAAATTTGTTATTAAAATTAGAATACATTTAATATATATGACTTTATATAAAATATAAATATCTAAATCATTTATATTAAATTACTTACTAATTTTCTTTTCATGCCAAAGCTTTCCCAAATCACACTCTCTTCTAACCTCCCCTCTTAATATCCTTTTCTTCCAGGGGGCGGCAAGGTGGCACAGTAAGTAAGAGTGTTGGCCTTGGAGTTGGGATGACCTGAAATCGAATCCGGCCTCAGAAAATGAGCACCCACACATAAATAATGACTGGCCGTGTAACCTTGAGCAAGTTACTTACCCCAATTACTTTAAAAAAAAACGATATGCTTTTCTTCCAAGTACAGGAAAAATAGATGCCCATTGACTGAGGAATGAATAAAGAACTCATTACCCTAAAATATTAATTCATTATATGAAGTAAAAAAATGTAGATTTCTGAGAATCTTGGGAAGATACATGAACTAATGAATAAGTAGAAACTGGGAAATAGCCCATGATAGCTACAATTATATAAAATGAAAGAATAGTAACAAAGATGAATAAAATCTGTACTGTGTAATTTTAATGACCAGGATTAGTTCAACAGAAAATAGGAAAATGTAGTCTCCTCCCTTCTCTGCAGAGGTGAGAGTCACATGTTTGCAATATTGCAGGTACTTTTCTGCAATTCATTTTGCTGAGCACTCATGTTTTATTTTGTTTTTTGGTTTTGTATCTTTGAATTTGGTTCTTTGTTACAAGGGATAACTCATCAGGTAAAGAAAGAGGGATTAAAAAAATAGCAAAAATTCTTTAAAAAAATTGAAAAGTATGGGGCAGAGCCAAGATGGCAGAGTAGAAACAGCTCATCCAAGCCACTCTGCCCCCAGATTACCTCCAAACTATGTAAAATGGGACTCTGAACAGCTTCTGGAGCCCCGGCACCCACAGAACAACACAGAGAAGCTAACCTCCCGCTGAGGACAGCCCAGCAGCCCTGCAGGAAGGACCAGCGCAGCGGTCTGGGAGCCAGCAGCGCAGCGCGCAAGTGCGGGGAGCCGAATGGGGAGACAAGCACAGCCAAGTGCCTGAGTCGCAGTTTTAGCCCCAGGGCGGTAGGGCCAGCAGCCAGCTGGTGGGACCCCAGAACACCAGCAGCTGTGGTGATTCCAGACTTATCAACATAGACATGCCTAGGACAAAGTGAGAGGTTTGTGCCCTATGGACTTTGGGACCAGTATTTGGGGAATGCGTCAGCTTCCTCCCCTGGGGGCTAGAAGCCGGTGAGGAGACACTCCATTTTGTAGTTTTCAGAGGCAGCTCCAGCTCCTGGCCCGTGAACTGTAGGGAGCTCCAGCAATCAGTCTTGGGGGGTAATTGCTCTTGCTTTAACCTCCCTGGATCTGGATTGTGATCTGGGGTGGAGGTCTTGGGTGGGTTTCCAGCTTGCCAGAAACAGAAGTTGCCCCCCACACGTTTGGGAAGAAAATTCCTCTATCTGGCCTTAAAGCCATAGTGTGGCAACAAGTCCAAAAGTCAAGTAATTAAGTGGCAACATGCCAAGACAAAGGAAACAAACTAAACAGAAAAATGCAACCCTAGACTCCTATGTTGGGGGCAAAGAGTGTCGAAGCATAGGGGAAGAGGACTGTGAGGTCAGAAGTCCTGCTCCAAAAGCCCCAGGGGAAAACATGAGCCAGTTGCAGGCCATAGAGGACCTTAAGAAGGACATTAAAAATCAAATAAGAGAAGTGGAAGAAAAATTGGAAAGAGAAATGAGAAGGATGCAGGAAAAGTATGAAATGAGGGTCAACAGCCTGACTGAGGAAAACAACACCTTAAAAAATAGACTAACTCAAATGGCAAAGGAGGCCCAAAAGGGCAATGAGGAGAAGAATGCCTTAAAAAGTCGAATTTGCCAGATGGAAAAAGAATCTCAAAAGTTCACTGAGGAGATTCATTCCTTCAGAGTTAGACTGGAGCAAATGGAAGCTAGTGACTTTATGAGAAATCAAGATGCTGTTAAGCAGATCCAAACAAATGAAAGATTAGAAGGCAATGTGAAATATCTCATGGGAAAAACCACTGACCTGGAAAATAGATCCAGGAGAGACAATTTAAAAATTATTGGACTACCTGAAAGCCATGATCAAAGAAAGAACCTAGAAACCACCCTTCAAGAAATTCTCAAGGAAAATTGCACTGATATTTTAGATCCAGAGGGCAACATAGAGGTTGAAAGAATCCACCGATCACCTCCTGAAAAAGATCCCAAAAAGAAAACTCCCAGGAATATTATAGCCAGGTTCCAGAATCCCCAGATCAAGGAGAAAATACTACAAGCAGCCAGGAAGAAACAATTTCAATATTGTGGAAACACAATCAGAATAGCCCAGGACCTGGCAGCTTCTACACTGAGGGATCAAAGGGCATGGAATATGATATTCCAGAGGGCAAAAGAGCTGGGAATGAACCCAAGGGTCACCTACCCAGCAAAACTGAGTATTTTGTTTCAGGGGAAAATATGGTCATTCAGTGGAATAGAGGACTTTCAAGCATTCTTGAGGAAAAAACCAGAATTGAATAGAAAATTTGACATCCAGACACAAGAAGGAAGAGATGCCTGAGAAGGTAATCAGGGAAAAGAAATCAAAAGGAACTTATCAAAGTTGAACTATTTACATTCCTATATGGAAAAGCAATAACTGTGACTGATGATATCTTTCTCACTATGAAAATAATGGAAGAAGGGTGTGTGGTCATATGAATACATATGTGAATGTGTGTGTATATGGTTACAGTTATATATGGATAGAGGGCATAGGTTGAATTTGTTGGGAAGGGAGAATACTCAAGGGATGAAATTATGAGGTGAGAGAGGGAAGTGGCAAGAGGAGATGGGGAGAGACAGGGTAGGGTAAACTATCTCATGTAGAAGAAGCAAGGGGAAGTGGTTGCAAGGGAGGGGGAGAATAGGACGGCAAAAAGGCGGAACCACATTCTCATTGAATTTGGTTCAGGGAGAGAATGACATACATACTAAATGGGATATCTCAGCCTTCAGCAGAATAGGGGGAAGGGGGATGAGAGGAGGGATGATGGATGGGAGGGCATCCTTGGGGGGAGGGGAGGTTGGCAGTACCCACTATAGAAGAGGGACAGGATCAAATAGGGAATGGACCATGTGGGGGGGTGGGATGAGTGGGAGAGAATTATAAGCAGCCTTGTACAACATATCTACTATGATAATGTTTTGCATAGCTAGACATGTACAACATATACTGAATTACTTATCTCCCCAGAGGGAATGGGTGACAAGGGAGGAAGGAAATGGACCTGAAATTCAATGTCTTAAGATTAAATGTTTCAAACATATATAAATACAATTATTAATACTCTTTTGCTTGTAATTGAGAGATAAGATGTGCAGGCATTGAGACACAAAGAGTCCCCTTCCTCTAATGGAAAAGTCGAAGGGGGTATGGGAGATGATATGGGAGAGAGCAGATTGGAGGAAGTGATATCTTGCAGGACTGCTATTCTGGGAGGGTGGGTAGGGAGAAAACAGGTGGGGACAAATGATTGTAACTCAAAATCTGGAGGACATGAATGATGTAAAACAGAAGTTAATAAAAAATAAAAGGTTTGGAATAAAAAAAATTGAAAATTAAAAATAAAAAAAAGAATCTAGGGGCAGTTAGGTGGCACAGTGAATAGAGCCACTGGCTCTGGAGTCAGGAGGAATTAAGTTCAAATAAGGTCCCAGTCATTTATACTAGCTGTGTGACCTTGGGCAAGTCACTTAACCCCAATTTCCCTGCCTTCCATCTTCTAAAAATTCTTAAAAAAAAATTAATCTAGATCCTGATCTTCTTAAAAGTATGGACTGTGTTTTGTTTTGTTTTCTCCTTTCTTTATATCCAGAGGACTTACCACAGTGTCAGGCACATAGTAGATAATAAACAAATGCTTGTTTGAGAATTGCAAGACTGGAACTTTAAGGGGAAAAAAAGTGTTTCCATCTCCAGTGTCTATCATAGAGCTTTGCACACATTAAGTATTTAATAAATGCTTGTTGACTTGAATTGAAAGTGTTTTGCAAAGTATAAAAAACTGTTTATGACTATGAGCTTTTGTTATTTCAGTGCCCCAGGCTTGATTTGAGTTAAATTGAAGAGTTTGTCAGGAATTCAAAGACAAAACTTTCATTTTTTACAGTAAGTAGTTTGGAGTGACCTAGGTCAAGGACGCTGTTTTATCTTGACAATGAAACAAAGAGTTCCTATTAAAAGGGAAATACTTCGATTCACTTAGCTGAATAAGACTGCAGTTAAATAATCTTAACTGATTAAACTTAGAGAATTGGGGAAAAACACACACACACACATTCATAAAAGGGCAGCCTTGTCATAGCCTCCAGGCATTTTCACTTGCTTGGGATACCCTGTCATTTCCTCGACTAAGATTATTCAATTTCTCACTCTATTGTAAAGGTGACCCTGGGTCCCAAGGTACAACCAGGCTGGAAAGGCTTCAGTTACAGGCCTGGCAATGATCTCTGCATCTGTCGTTCAAGGTCGAGTCTAGCTAAATTCATAATTTTGGCACAGGGATAAAACTGGATTTAAGGAGACTTGAGTTCAAATCCTGACTGAAACAATAGCTAGTTCTATAATCCTGAATAAGTCTCTTGATCTGTATGACTTTGTTTCCTCATTTGTAAAACAGGGATAACAATAGAATCTACCTCACAAAGTTGTTGTGAGGATTAAGTTAGAAAATACATGTAAAGCTCTTTGCAAACCCTAATGTAATGATAATCATATCTCTTTATAAAGGCAGCATATATGTGTGTACATTTGTATATGTACATGCATACATACACGTGTACTTTGTTGCTGTTGTTCGGTATTTTCAGTTGTGTTTCACTCTTTGTGATACCCTTTGGGTTTTTCTTGGCAAAGACACTGGAGTGGTTTCCCATTTCCTTCTCTAGCTTATTTTTGCAGATGTAAAAACTGAGGGAACAGGGATAAGTAGCTTACCCAGGGTCACAGAATAAGTACGTGTCTGAGGCCAGATTTGAACTCAGAAAAATTAATCTTTCCTTAGTCCAGACCCAGTGCTTAATCCACTGTACCATATAGCTTCCCCTACCTGTGTGCTGGCTATTATTCACCAACAGAAGGTTGGCCACTACCAACTAAGAAAACCAACTACAATTGCAGCTCATTAAAGAGTATAAGAAGGCTTGTAGAGATTGGGACAGGAAATTCATTCTGGTAAGATCTGGGTCTCTCAGAAATTTGAAGTGTAATTTTTCATTTATTTTTACATCTTCAACTTTCAGCATTTTGTTCTGTAATAGGAAAGAAAAAAGTGCTGATAATTTCACAGAATCATGGAATCTGAGTTTCTACAGGCTCAGCCACATTAACACCTCTTCTTAATTGATCTACTGCCCTTGTAAGACTGGTTGTTAAAGTCAAGCTTATGCTAACACATTTTTAATGATTCTGCATGGACTGTAGCATTTTCCTCTCAATTTTGGTCTCTGTGCATTATTCATTCATTCAACATTCATATACTGAACTCTTGCTGTCTATATGGTTCTATATAAATCAGTTTGACCTCCTGAGTCTTCTGTTTCTATCAATGACTTTTTTTCTAAATTAGCAGGGTTTCAAACTTTAATATAATCTTTGACTCCTTTCTTTCACTTATCCACACTCATTAATTAGTCACAAAGTCTTATGACTTTGATATCTTCAATATCTTTTGTAATCCCTTCATAAAATCAAAGTAATTTCAAATTTAGAAGGGAGCTCAAAGGACATCTAATACAACTGTTACTTAAACAAAATGCTTTTCACAACATACTTTATAAATGGTCGTCCAGTTCTTTACTGAATATCCATGTAATGCCACTGTGATTCTGGCCCTGCCATCCATTTTACTCTCACTCTTCCTGCCAGGGATTTTCTGGAATCTTACAGGAATTGAGATAGTCTCTGGTCTTCTGTCATTGACTCAACCCTCCCCCCCATTATATTTTGTCCCCTTTTGAAGGCCCTGTTCTGTTTAACCATTTAACATCAGATTAGTTTTACAAAGGAATATTTATTTCAAAAGTATAATAAGAACGAAACATTTTCTCCCAGCGCCTTGGGGCCATAATTTGGCTTGTACCATCTATGTCATTGGGTAGAAGAAAGGGATTAGTCTCATAGCTCATCTCAATTTCTATATAGCATTAGTCTAAAACGACACTGGTCTTGTATTCTTTGCCCATCAGGCCATTGCTGTTGGACTTGGTGCAATACTCAACCTGGATTCCTGGGCTGCTAACTTCCTATGACTTGAATTCTTGGGTTGGAGACTTAAGTCGGGGCATTTAGAACTGAAAAAAGACAAAACAAAATATAAAATAAGACCAGAGGCTTGTCTCTTTTGGGGGTCCACATGCCCTAAAGAGGAAAGAGTCATCTCCCCTTAATACATGGCATCATTTGTAGTGAATGAAGGAACCCTTTGCTCTTAGATGTGAATGCCACAAAAAAAAAAAAAAAGAGACTATGGTCAGTCAGATAGTTTTAAATACACAGATAGTTCAGTTATACAGCCAATGAAAAAGGCTGCTCCCTATCATATTGTAGGCCAACACAGAATGTCTATGCATTAACCAATGCTCCTATCTCACAGAGGCAAGTTCCCAGTTTCTCCCGTATGAGTGACTCCATTTTAGATGGTCTGGAGATGAGCCAAATCTGTTATAGTCATTGTGAAAGGTAATCAACATCTACCTATTGTGGCAACATATCCACCTTTAGATACTACTGAAAGTTAAGAATCTTTTTATGCTGATTTTAGTTTTTGTCTTCGTATTATTTACACATTGGTACTAATTCTTCCCCCTGGGACTTGATCAGAACAAGTTAAGTTACTCTTCCATATGTAAATACTTCAAATTCTTAAAAACCATCCTCGTGTCCACTTTAATTCTTCTCTTCTCTAAGAAAAATGTCCATAGTTCCTTCAATATATCCTCATGTGGAATATAAATCAATAACCCACCTAGTCAAGAAAAGTGAAAGACACTTGACTAAGATTACATAGCCAATAACTGTCAATACTGGTGCTGGAACCAGGTCTTTGCACCCTAAAGATGATCCATTCTTTACATTAAAATATTCAACTTCATGTAATAGGAACTTAATGAATATTTGTTAAATAAACAAGTTCCATTTCATCAGTATTTATTAGCACCTCTAAGGTCCCTAACATTCTTCCAGACATTATAGGTGGAAAAATAATAAAAGCTTGTGTATATAAAGTGCTCTGCAGAAGTTTATTCTTCTAAATTCTCAGAGGCAGGTCGTGGTCTGGTTAGGGAAGATTATAGTAGGACTCTCTCATTTCCGTAGTCCTGAACACTATGCCTCAAAATGCAACTTAAAATATCATTAGCTTTCTTAACATCCATATCACACTACTGACTTATATTTAACTTGCAGTCCATTAAAACACCCAGATCTTTTTCAGAAGAATGGCTGTAAAGCCATTCCTCCCATTCTTGTACTTGTGAAATTTCTTTTTCTGAAATCAAGTGCAAGACTTCATATTCATCTTAACTAAATTTGATATTATTGGATTTTGCCCAATGTGTTAGCCTGTTAGTTATTTTGGGATTTTTATTCTATTTTATTTTTTTGTTCTTGTGATTCTGTGATCCTGTTTTCTACTCCCACTTCAATCACCCTGTTCAGAACTGTCTTATATCTTCTTGGATTGTTGAAATCATCTCCTAACTAGTCTCCCTATTTCTAACTTCTCACTTTTCTATTCAACACCTCACTTAAAAAATACAGCTCTGTGTTTCACTTCCCTGCCCAAAGTTTTTCAATACCTTCCTCTCCATTGTATAGACTAAGAATAAAGTTGACATTCCTTTGGTGGCTGGTATTCAAAGACACCCTAAACTGGGATTTTATTAATCATATACATTTTCTCCCATCCTCCCTTGACTTACTCTTTCTTCTAATTAAACTAGAGTAATTGATATATTTGAATTAGCATCTATATATCCTTGTTCATGCTATTCTTTATACTTAGAATTCCTTCTGTTCTGTCTCCACCTCTCAAAAATCTTAGTCATACTTTATGATATAGCTCAAATGCCAAATACTTTATTAAGCCTTCCCTGATTTTTCCCTCCTCTTAGTCTACATAGAACTTTGCTTTTAGTTTGCCTATCCAGAAGAAAAATCTATTCCATTTTGCATTGGAATCCCTCAATTATGTGTTATGATTTCCTTTAAATTATAACCTTCTTGAAAGCAAGGCTTGCTTTACTTCGAGTGATCTTCTTCTCTGTCGTTCATCATGTGCATAGTAGGCTCTAAAAAAATTGCTTTATTGAATGAATGAATGTTTCTTCTAGCTAGTCAGTATGAAGATATAACAGAAAAATAGACGCTGTCATATCCATTTTAATGGTAACTTGGAAGATGCCCCTAAAATAGATTAATATAAACAATAATATATATTTCTATAGTATTTTAAGACTAAGAGGATGCTATCAAAACAACTTTGTTAAGTTGGGAGTATAAATATTATAATCCCTGTTTTTAATGAAACTGAGGCTCAGAAATAAAATTACTTATCCAAGATAGCATAATTTGTACCTGTGATGACTGGGACTCAAACACAAATCTTTTGACACTGAAACCCCCAGTCAAGGATGAAGTTAGCAACTAAAAATGGTAGAATAAATTTGTACTTCCTTCATTTCAGTGTTCCCAAGTAAAATCAGGTAAATCAGTAGTTAAAATGGGTCAATACCAGGAAAAAAGTATTCTTGGGGGAAGTTAGCTCCAATACTGCACTATCAAAATTGCCTTATGGACATCTACACTTACTTCGTGGCCCCACAACCATCTCAAAGGTAACATTTTCAAACTAGAACTTTACCCTTAAAACTTCTCTTATCTAAACCTCCCTGTTTCTGCTAAGTGTACTGCCATCCTTCCCATCACCAATGTTTCCAATCTCATAGTCACCCTCTATTCTTCTCTTTCATCTTGCCCTGAAATAAATTTCATGTCTTATCAATTCCACCTCCACAATATTTCTGCTACCTATTTTACTCTACTCAAAAATCTACCACTATTCTGACTCTCATAACTTCTCTTTTGCATTACTGAAATAGTTTCCTAATTGGATCCCGTGCTTTTATTGTCTTTTCTTTGAATCTGTTCTCCAACCAGCTGTCAAAATTATCTTCATAATGAATAGGTCTGACTCAATCATTTTCCTCCTCAAGAATTTTTAGTGGCTCCCATTTACATCCAGGATAAAATTTATCTTTTTCTACATCTGTATCTATCTACCTACCTATCTATCTATCTATCTATCTATCTATCTATCTATCTATCTATCTATCTATCTGTCTATACATACACACATATATGTGTATATACATATACACATATATACATATATACACGCATATACTTCTTAGATATGCATTTAAACCATTCACAAAATGGCCCCAATTTATCTTTCAAAATTAATTTTACTTGATTCTCCTTTACAAACTTTGAGTTCTAGTCAAACTGGTCCTAAAAGCTGCTATTCCATGCCTTACTTGTGTCTTTGCCCATTGTGCCTAATGGATTCCCATTTCTCCCCTGTTTAAAAGCCTTAGCTTCCTTCAAATATCAGCTCATGTACCACTTCTGAAAGAACCATATTTGTGCTTAGTTCTCTCTCCCTATTTAAATTATATTTGTACAAATTGCACATAATTGTACAAATTGTATTCGTACTTACTTATCTGCGTATTATGTTGTATTTCCAATCATTCTGTAAGATCCTCAGTGACAAGGACTTCTCCATTTTTGTCTTTGTCATCTTAGCAATTTGAATAGTCCCTTGCACATACAGGTAATTGCTGAGTTAAATTAAATGTGTTTGGTTGAATTGAACATATAGAGTACTAAATTACCAATCAACACCATATTCTAGTCAGGAGCAACTCAAAGTCCACAGACTGGCTGAGGATAGAGTCAAAGCCTCTGGGCTTTTAATTCACTATGAAAATGAAAAGTTTAGATTTCACCTTAAATTTTTATCAAGTGTCATTATAATGGATAGTATCATTCATGCCCAGATATATACCAAAGGGAGGAAAAGACTTTAAAAATACAAACAAAATCTCCCTTACCTGTGTTACCTAAGCAAGGGAAAGTCTTTCATGTCCTTGCTAATGAGTTTCTCTTTAAGTGAAAGGAATCTTGCCCAAGCGAAAAGAATGCCTGGTTTGGAGTCAGAGGACTTTGAATGCATTTGGATCCTGGTTTCTACAGCCTCTGACCTATCTGACCTTGGCAATCAAACTATAAAATGAATGCACTGGATTCCATAACCTCTAGCACTCCTTTCAGCTCTTGCTCTATGATCTAATTAACCTATCAATCACAGAACTTCAGATTCTGAAGGAAACTTGACTTCTTTAGCTCATCCCCCATCTGATTAAGAATCCTGTCTAAAATATCTTTGGCAACTGGTCATTAATCCTTTGTTTAAAGACTTTCCAAGAGGAGGATCCTATTAACTCCCAACTTACTTAATTCCCCTTTAAAGAGTTCCAGGAAGGATCCTTGCCTTACAATGAGCTAAAATCTGTGTCTTTGCAACCTCCACCTATCAGTCTAGCTCTGCCCTGGGAGGCCACACAGAACCTACAATCTGCTCCCCTTGTTTCTCAGGATTCAGATACTCATAGCACCAGCAAATGCCATAGCTAAAAGCTGAAAAGAACCTCAGATATCCTCTTTTCCAAACCCTTCCTTTGGCAGATGGGGAAACAGAGGGCCAGAGAGAAGTGGGCTGGTCAAGACTGCACTGCTAGTTAATGACAGTCCACAGAAGTTAACTGTCACACAAACATGAGCCAGGTCTCATGTTTCTCCGTATAATGCAATGCTCTTTCCAGGAGAGTGGATTTCTCATTTCTGTGGTTTGTAGCAAGGTATTTTTCAGCAATTGCAATTTATATTTAAAACAATTTCCTAATAGACCTCTTACCAAAAAAAGAGAAAAAAATGGCAGAGAACGCCTCCATAGAGCACTTAATTTGTGTTCTTTAGCCAGGCTCACATTTTAGTTGATAAATAAACAGTAACTTGATTCTGTGCTTGATTAGTGAACGCCCATGAATTCTACATTGTATATTTTCAGCAAGTGGACCACATCTAATTCAAATGGCTTTTAATGGCTCCTGTTTTTCTCTTAACAGCTGTTCTATGGAATGGAAATAATGGCACCAGATCCTCAGTGTTTATGGAGAAACTCAGGCACAGGGTACATTCTCTGCTATAATTATTTCTCTCAAGGATGCCAGTGTAGAACCTGAGACATGAACCCTATGACATTCATTTAAACTAACAAAATTTCTTTTATTTTGGGGGCACTGATGGGAATCTAATTTTTATAGTTAATTGGGGACATTTTGCCAGAGTTCCTGTCACCATTTCCACACCAGGAATGGGCCCAAGAATGTCAGTGATTAAATAGGACAGTGTGACTAGAGAAAGATTCCTCCTAGAAAAGAGGGTATGGTACATATTGTGATCTCAGAAAATGACCAGAGATTGTGACTGATAAAGTTCAAGTTCATCAGGATACACAATTCAAAGAGTCAGACAGGAAGAAGGAATGGAATGTCTAAATTTCATGATTTTGAAACCTCTAGCAGAGAGAGAGAGAGAGAGAGAGAGAGAGAGAGAGAGAGAGAGAGAGAGAGAGAGAGAGAGAATAGGAGAGGGATGAGAAGATGTTGTCAAAGATATAACTTTCATTGAAATTGAAGTATGGTATCATAACTGCTCAGTTTTGGGATGAATGCTATGCTTGTAGACAGTTGGCAGATTAAAGGACATTCTAATGCATGGAACTTTACTGTTGAACTTATTGTCCAGAGGAATTAAAATACAGACTTTCAGGGAAAGTCATACAGGACTATAAGATACAGAATAGCACTGTTATGTCTCCTATCAAAACAGAAATTTTCCATTTCTTCAATCCTTAAATAATTAAATATCTAGAGGGAGAGGAAACAGATTGACCTTAGATTCAAGGAGAGACAGATCCTTTAGGGGTGGGCACAGGGTTTGAAGGGGAGAGAGTACCTTATTTGGGCTCTCTATCGCCCACACAATATTCACAGCACTGATGGCGACTGTAAATATGCTGGCATAGTTCTCAATCACAAAATATAAAAGATTCTCCATTTAGAAGAAAGAAGCAAAACAAATTTTCAGACCCCGAAAAACCAGATACCAATACCAGGAAACCGAATCCATCATAGCAACACATAAGTTAATATACCATAACACAGCTGACAGCCTTCCTTCCTCCAGCCTTCCTTTCTTCTTCCTCCAGCTAGGTGTTCTGAATCCCAGCTTCCTGTGGGCTCTGCTGCACCCTTCAGCAAGCTGCTCCCACAATGTAATGGGAATGGGAATTTGAAGATCTTCCCTGCCCCTTAATAGGTCTGATGGGAATTTGAAGACCTTCCCTGCTTTGAAATTAAATTCTGCCCCCTAATAGGCTAAATGTAATCACCTGGAGCCTGTGATGGGAGGAGTTTGCTAAAGGGTGGAGTAGAGCCCACAGGAAGCTTCCCTGCTTTGAAGTTAAATTCTGCTCCTCAATAGGCTGAATGTAGTAACATGGAGCCTGCAGTGGGAGGAGTTTGCTGAAGGGAAACAGAGCCCACAGGAAGCTGGGGGGCGTGGGTCAGAGCTAGACAGAGGGTGGGTAAGGATCTCAGACAAATAGAGAGGTTTATGAGTAAATATTGATCTTGTATTGGTTTGTGGGAAGAATAAAGGATGACAAGACTCTCTGCTACATTATGGTGCATTAATTTTTATGTAGCTTTGATGGATTTGGTTTCTTGGTGCTGGGATTTGGTTATCTGGTGTCTAAATAAATGTTTTGGTTCTATCCTCTATATGGAGAATCTGTTGTATTTTGTAATCAAGCATCATGCAATATTTATAGGCATGGTCTTTATGGTGATCATGGGTGCTGTAAATATTACATTGGCACTACACACCACATGCTGCATGTGATTATATTCAGCCTATTGGGGGCAGGAAAAATCTTTGAAGCAAGGTAAGTCATCAAATTCCCTTAGGCTTATTAAGGGGCAGGGAAGATCTTCAAATTCCTGTTCCCATTGCAGGCTCAAAGGAGTAGAATGTTCACTCATTCATTTTTATTCAAAGGACTCTGGTTTCCTCTTTCAGAATAACATTTGGAAGCTTTAAAAAAAATTGGTAGCTCATATTTAAATTTAAGTTATAAATGTTTTCTTGACAACTCTTTGGGGAAAACTGCTAAAGTGAGGAAAGCTGCCTTTGGTTTCTATAGGGTAGGTGATGGAGGAATTATCACCATTTTACAGATGAGCACACCGAGGGAGAGAGAAGCAAAGAAACTTGGTTTGGTGAGTTAATACCCTTTGTTTGTACATTCATTTCTTTATGTCTCAGCAGTCAATCGAAAAGCTTTTCTTCAATACTTAGAAGATAGAAGATAACAACAGAATACCTGAACCTGCTCTGTACTGGAAAAGGTCCCTTCCACTACATGTCATCATATACTATTAGAAGCAGGCTCATTGCTACCTCTACCAAATCCTTTCCTGGCCTTCTGGCCCCCACCCAATTCCTACCACCAACACTCCTGTCACACACATTGGATTGACAGCTGGCAGGCTTATTCTGTAAACTCATCCACTAAACTCCCATTACAAAAATATTAACAGTCAACATGTAAGTTGGCCAACTTTACAGATAGTATTGAAGAGGGAAGGGTGATAAGGAGGGGGGGAGGGTAAGTGGTTCTGCCAGGGATACCTCTCCTGGCATCCAGTCTGGAAGGAATTCACCAGGCTCAAGCAAACTTTGAAGCCGAAATTGTAAAGTTTATTGTCATGCTGTAGAGAACAGCGGGCTAGATTCTTATGGAACCTGCAACATCACAGAGGCCGCAGGCATAGTTTTAAGGGGTCAATTATGCTAACTAGGTGAGTAAGGGTGGGAACAGGGAGGAGTTAAGGAGTGGTCAGTGCTCAAAGGACCATACACTTTTTTTTTTTTTTAAAGCAATTGGGGTTAAGTAACTTGCTCAAGGTTACAGGGCTAGTCATTTGATTTATGCGTGGGTGCTCATTTTCTGAGGCAGGATCTGATCTCGGGTCATCCAAACTCCGAGGCCGGTGCTCTTACTCACTGCGCCACCTAGCCGCCCCTTTAGGGCAATTGGGGTTAAGTAACTTGCCCAAGGTTACACGGCTAGGTTTTTGTTTGTGCGGATTAAGTGTCTGAGGCCGGCTCCGAACTCAGGTCCTTCTGATTCCAGGGCCGGCGCTCTATTCACTGCGCCACCTAGCCGCCCCGGACCATACACTTTTAATATTAAGTGCGCAGGTATATTGCCCATGATTCACTGGGAAATAGCTCAAGCTGGGCTAACTGGAGGTGTGGTTTTAGGCCTGACACGTCACTAAAGAGTGCCCAGTCTGCCTCCCACCAAGGTCATCAGAGACAGTGTGGGTATATAATTGACTAAGGAGTTACCCTATAGATAAGGTATTGAAGAATTTATGGTGGGGCTGGCCACTCTAACTAAGGGAGATAACATTTACATAACTTATTGTTTCAAGCAGAGATAAACAGGTCATGAGTTGTTGCTGGGCAGAGTGCTGGAAGGGGGAAGGGGCAGAGTCAATGCTCTGAGGCTGGGGGGGTGGAAATGTGATCTTACAGACTGCTTTTACCAATTGATTTTACAGACATAAATCCCAAAGCACCCCATTTACAAACTGATGTTACAGATTGATACTACAGACGTATATACATCACAAGGACCCCATCAGTATCTTTCTGTACATTCTTACCACAACACTGTGAGATAAGTGCTATTAAGTGCGCTCATTTTATGGAAGAGGAAACTGAGGCAAACAGAAGTTAAGTGACTTGCCCAGGGTCATATAACTAGTGAGTAGAAAGCAGAATTCAAATTCAGGTCTTGCTTTCTATCCACTATACAATGTGGCCTATTGTATTGAAATTAACCACAAAGAAAATGATGAGCAAGTTTAACTGGATATATTGAAGATTTTTAAAAATGGCAAACAAAATAGAAAGGAACATATCAATTAAAGCATGTCCCACTCCACCTTCATCTAAAATTACTGGAACAAATAGACATGTACAGTAGCTAATTTTCCAAAGTAATAATATAAAGATAACAAACTTTCATATTTTGACCTCAGGGACTCAAATTCTGTTAATAAAATGATACCCCACTTGATGAAGGATTTTATCATAAGAATTCTCTGGTCAAAATGAAAATTGGTTACTGTAGTTTGACAGTAACTTACTGAGTCAAGGTTAGCCTTGGAGATCTGATCTGAGATGAGTTTCCCAAGGTAGTTATCACCTTGATACATAGAAATAAGAACCGTGGAATAATAGGATATTGGACCATTTAGTGTTTATGGAAGGAGGGATGATGATATTGGCATAGCAGCACTGCCTCACATTTGTATGGCACTTGACAGTTTATAAAGTGTTTTGCTCATGGTGGCCTTTCAAACTAGGTTGCATAAGTGCTATAATTCCCATTTCACAGATGAGCAAAGCATGACAGAGGAATGAAGTGACTGACTCCCAGTTCCATGGAGAGTTAGCAGCGGAGCTAGGACTCATATATCTAGATCACTCCAGTATTGGAATTAGTCAAGAGAATTAGGGGTTAACTTAAAGAAGAAGATATGGGAGCCCAGAAAAGACAAATCAGGAGGCTGCCAAAGGCAGGTTTCATCACTTCGCAGTTTTCCCCAAAACTGAGAGTTTGCTGTGCTATTTGTTGTAAGACAAGAAGTTCCCAAGTGGTGCCATAAAATTGAGCAAAATACCTTAAGCACCCCCCAAATGGATGAAAATGTCATTGTGACTCACTAACAGAGAAAATTTTAATGTTTTTATAATAAACCAGCAGTGAGTTAATTTCATTCCCATCACAAGAGTAGGAGATAGGAATATTGTCCATTAATGTGAATTACAGTTGTCTGGGAGCCATTATTTCTATTGGCTATAATAATAACCATTTCTAGATCTCTGGGGAGCATGACCATTAGATAAAACCATAGGGCATTTGTATGCTATTTTTCTTCAAGGCAGATTGATGTCATGGATGGTTCACTAGATACAGACTCAGGAGACTTGAGTTTAAGATCTTGACAAGATCAACAATTAAATACAAATATAAACAAATATGAATTAAGTGCCCACTATTTACGAGGTTGAGGACAGTGAATAAATAGCTGGCTGAATAAATGAGTGGATTCAATTAGCATTTCAAGCCCTAACTAGAATCAAGCTCACTTGATTCTACCATCCCCACTAAAAATCATCCTATGTTGCTCCTTCCATTCCTAGCTAAACTTCTTTAAAATGCCATCTATAATTGGCTTTCTCCACTTTGATCATTCTTTTATAAAGTCTTCATTCTGGCGTCTAAACTCATTACTCAAAGGAAATTACCTTCTTTAAAGTCACCAATGATCTCTGAATTGCTGATCTAATGACCATTAGCACAACTGGCACATATTAAGTACTTTATAATGTTTTGTTAACCAGTTGACTCTACATTTGGCACTATTGACCTAGGTAAGCTCTCCTCTCTAGGTTTTCATAGGACCTTCTCTCCTGGTTCTCCCTTCTTTGCTTGACCACAAATTTTTACTTCCCTTTGCTGAATCTTCATTTATGTCATACCAACTAATTGTGGATATCAGCTAATGTTCTGTTCCAGGCCTTCTCTTTTCCCATGATAGAATCTCACTTGTGATTTCATCAAATCCCAACAGTTCAGTCATGATATCCATTCAGATATTTCCCAGATCTAAATATACAGCTGTAGCATCTTTCTCCTGAGCTCCAGCCCCACATTTCCAAATGCCTTTTGGACACCTCAGAGTGGTTTCCCATAGATACCTCAAATGCAACATATCTATAACATAACTCAGTATTTTCCCCAAAAACTCTCCTTCCATTTTACTTTCTCAGTTATATCTACACTGAACTGTTGTCACTTGCAGTTCCTGCCACGATACCCTCTATTCTCATCTTTTTGTCTTTTTAGTGGTTGTCCTGCATGCCTGGGACACTCTCCCTCCTCACCTCCACATTTTGGTTTCCTTGACTTTCTTCACATCTCAGGATGATTCTCATCTTCTACATGAGCTTCTGCATAGGCCCCACCTTCTAGTGACTTCCCCTCTGACATTACCTTCCATCTTCTCTATATAGCTTTACTATATATGCCATTATTTACATGTTTCCTTTCTCAATTCAATGTGAGTTCTTGGATGGCAGAGGCTGTTTCTGCTTTTCTTTATATGTTAGAACTTAGCGTTGTACCTTGTACAGAGTGAGAGCTCAATACATGCTTTTTGGGGGTTGGTTTTTATAAGAGATCCTCAAATCCATCTAAGCACTAAGCATTTTCACTTTCATTTGGTCTCTGAAAGCTACAAAACAAAAGACTAACAATTATCTCACTGAATAAGCATACCACCTATAGACCAAATAACATAAATGAATACAATTTATGAGATAAACATATACATTTACACATACTTGTATGTGTTTAAATACAACTATTATTTTCAAATGTATAGTTAAAGTAATATTGTGATAAATTGATCAGTATTGAAAAATCCCAGTGTAAACTTCTTCCACTAATGGAGATAGGTACTGGTCTCCAAACTATAGATATATAGAGTTTCCTGGGGACCTAAGAGGTTAAATAGCTGCTTCATTTTCACACAGTTAGGACAAATTAAGGGTATGGATTGAATTTTTTTCTCCCTATCTGTGGCATTTGATACTGCTGATGACTCTCTCCTCTTGAATATTCTTTCTTCTCTGGGATTATATAAGATCATTTTGCATTAAGCCCTCCCAAATCGCCTCTTCATGGCATAGGAATTATCCTGAGTTCTCAGAGGTTATACCCAAACAATGCCAGCCCTGGTGGCTCTCACCAGTCTACAATATTGAACTACCTGTTTTTCATCTAGAAATCAACATAGCTAAGCTTGGAGAAGCTCAATCAATGTATAATGGATGGGGTGATTAATAAATGCCTATCGATTGTTTGTTTAAATCAGCGTTTATCAAACACTTATTATGTTCCAGACACTGTTAGATGATAGAGATTAAAGTAAACATTTCCTGTCATCAAGAAACTTACATTTTATCAAGTAAGACCACAAGTAAATGTACATTTTATAAGACTCTCCCAGGCTTCAATTTTTTCATCTATATGATGAGGGAATAGGACTAGATTTCCTTTGAGGTCCCCACTAGTGTCATAACTATAATGATGCCCTTATATAATAATTTTGCAAAGCATGGCCACTATATGATGAATTTCTTAGCAACTGCAACCCATAAACATTTTCTGTTTGAGGTTAAAAAAGATTATAATCTTTGTTGTTTTCAATAGCACACACAATGACAATAGCTAACATTTATATGGTACTTTATGCTAAACATTTTATAGTTACTATCTCCTTTGATTCTCCTAGTTCTTTAAGGGTTGATCCAATCATACTGGAAAGCCATTTGGAACTATGCTCAAAGGGCTATAAAAATGTGCATACCCTTTGACCCAGCAATACCACTCCTAGTTCAGTATCCCAAAGAGATCATAAAAATAGGAAAAGGACCCACATGTACAAAAATATTTGCAGCAGCTCTTTTTGTGCTGGCCAAGAACTAGAAATAGAGGGGATGTCCTTCAATTGGAGAATGACTAAACAAGTTGTGGTATATGAATGTAATGGAATACTTTTGTCCTATAAGAAATGATGAACAGGTAGACTTCAGAGAAACCTAGAAAAATGTGTAACAGACTGATGCTGAGTAAAGGGAGAAGAACCAGGAGAACATTGTACACAGTAACAGCCACAGTGTGTGAGGATTTATTTTGACATACTTAGCCCTTCTCAGCAATGAAAGGACCTAAAATAATTCCAAAGGACACACGATGGAAAATGCCATCCACATCCAGAGAAAGAACTATGTAGTCAGAATACAGAAAGAAGCAGATTATTTTCTTTTTTTTTGTTGTTTTTGTTTTCTTTCTTATGGTTTTTCCCATTTGTTACAATTCTTCTATGCAACATAATTAATGTGAAAATATGTTTAATAGGAATGTATTTGTCGAGCCCATATCAGATTGCAAGCTGTCTTGGGAAGAGAGGGGGAGAAAATTTAAAATTTAAGAAGGTGAATGTTGAAAACTAAAAATAAATAATTTAATTAAAAAGAAAAAGCTTTATCAAGGGTTTTCCTCACTACACCCTTATGTACAGGTCAGCTGTACTTGAGAGATTAGACAAATAAGTTTAAGAGGATGAGTAACTTTTCCAAAGTGTCACAGCCAAGAAAGTGAACTGAGTTCTTCCTTACTTGTGCAATTTTGCCTCTTAGTCTAAGGAAATATTATTGTATTCAACAGTTAAGGGAAAGTCACCAAAGTTAACTAAGTTTACTAAGTAAAATTTGATTACTAACTTTACCAATCACTGATGAAGATCTTAATTATGGTGAGTGCAAAGTGATTCAAGAAGAGGGCATCAATAAAGTACATATTCTAGAGGATAAAATAACAAGATGGCAGTTTATTGGATATGGATTTGCAAAAGAGAGTAGGTTAAAATGATTTTGATGTTTTGAATTTCAGAAATTGAAATTATCATAGATACATTGATATAAACAGAAAAGTTTGGGAATAAGCAGATTTCTGAGGGAAGATGAAGAAAACAAATTTGAACTTGAATTGGTTGGAATGCAGTTGGTTCTATCTAGCAAGAAGTTTTCTTTGTAGGGTGGAGTTTAAGGGAGAAATTTGGAGATTACTAATATTTATAAAATCTTGCTCTTGATTATCCTGATTCCTAAGCAGCTGAGTGGCACAGTGGATAGAGCTCTGGGCTTTGAGTTTAGAAGACCTGAATTCAAAGCCAACCTTAGACACTTAAAAGCTATGAGACCCTGGCAAGTCACTTAACCTCTTGTAAAGCCAAAAACAAGCAGCTTTCCAGATAACTGGTGCTGTGAACAGCTTCAAAGTTCTGATTACATAGTATAGTAAACTCTCTATTTATTCAGCAACAAACCAGAGGAAAACATTCACAGAAAAATCAAAATACAGGTTCACCATGTCACAACTCAACAACTTATCACTAAAATGGCCACATAGTTTTCACCAAAGTGGTCACATAGTTTTAAACAAAGTACAATCATTTATTAACTCAATCATTCAATCATCCTTAATGAGGCTTGCCTCCTTAAGGGATACAAAGTACAAAAGTCAAAGTCCTCCACCCATGGGGTGCACTTAAGTTACAATTTCATTAGTCACTACTCAGTACCTCTTAAGGGTTAGTGGAAAGTACAAAAGCCATCCACCCCTAGGTCACAAGTAAGTTATAATTTTATCAGTCATTACTCAGTACCCTATTTCATCAGTCACTACTCAGGCAATTTCATCTTGACTCAAGGTAGGTTTTCAGTTTCCATTGTTCCTCTTCCATAATCTCAGATCCTGCCCAAATCTAACAAACTGCCACCTGAGTTCAAAGGCAGACAGCTCCCAGTTCCTTATTCAGCTCTCCATGCAGTTCTTTCCACATTGAAGCTCACAGTGTCCAGTCCACCTCAAGTCTTTCACAGTTTCTGTTCCTGGGAAGTGAAAACTTAGAGCCACAACAATATTTATACACATCAAGCTTTGGAGAATTACAATAATATTCACACACGTGGTCAGCACTATCATCTAAATTCACTTTCTGCCTGTGAAATCAACACTGACCCAAACAGAAAAAGTACCAACACCAAAGTCACACTTCCTGTGGCAGCTCCAGCTGGCCCTTGGAAATCTTCAGTGACTCTGGCTGGTTCTCAGAAGCTCTCAGCAGGAATTTTGCTGGCTCTCAGAAGAAGCTCTGCCACCACAAGTTCTGTTCTCAAAATAAAATTTAGTTTCTCCAGCTCCATTCTCAAAATCAAAATCACTTTATCCAGCCTCCATGTGGCTTGCTCCAAGCATTCTGTTACAGTTGTCAATTCTCATTTCTCTTCTCAGCTCTTCTCAATTCTCAGTTCAGTCTTCAGTCCAGCAGTAACAGCCCAGCCTTCAGATACTAGCTGAGAGAAATTCTCTCTCTCTCTCTCTCTCTCTCTCTCTCTCTCTCTCTCTCTCTCTCTCTCTCTCTCTCTCTCTCTCTCTCTCTGGCAGCAGCTGTTCTGCCTCCACAATGCTTGTCCCAAGACTCTCTGACTCTTCCAGCTGGGGCTTTTCCTTATTTGGGATTAGCTCCTCCCTGTTCAGCCCCTTCCTGTTACATTAGCAACAGGGGTCCATACCTTCTGTTTCTTAACAGAAGCTTGATATAATTAGCTTGACATTAACTGCTAAGTACCTGTTAGCTTGTCAATATAAAGGGATCTTCAAATTTCATTACTATTACACCTCTATGTGTCTCAATTTTCTCAACTAAAAATGGGGATAATAACAGCATCTATCTCACAGGATTGTTGTTAGGATCAAATGAGATAATATGTGTAAATAATTTAGCGTAGTACCTGACACATAGTAGGTGCTATGTAAATGCTTATTCCTCTTCCATTCTCTGCCATTCCTTTTATGTGCTTCCTTTTACTTATGTGGCCTTTCCTCATTGGAATATAAGACCTTGAGGTCGGGGAATGTCTTTCTTGAGCTTCTGATTATGTTCCCAGTGCTCCTTAGCACACTGTCTGGCACATAATAAGGGCCTAATAAATGCTTATTTACTTGATATCTATCTTTTTATATATCCACACACACACACACACACACACACACACACACACATATATATACATATGCACACATATATCCACATTATGTATATACACGCATATATGTATATATAATATGTACATATATGTATATATAATATGTACATATGTATATTATATATACATATATGTATATATAATATACATATGTACATATTATATATACATATATGTATATATAATATACATAGGTATATATAATATGTACGTATACATATATGTCTATATATGCGCACACACACATATATATAAGCATGCATGATATACACTTATATATTTATTTGTATGTCTCCACATATGTCTATATAAACATATTATAGACACACACATATCTACGTATATATATATGTATATATATATATACACGATATCTCTATATATGGTAATTATAACCATAGTGAAGATAATTATGTCCAAAGATGGACAGTCCCTAAGGAGAGTGTGTAGAAAGAAAGAGAAGAGACAATCTTTGACAAGTGGCCATCTGTCTGAACCACTCCTGTTACTCTCTCATAATTCTGCCTCTTTTGTTGCTGTAAAGGTTCAGTTCTTAGAAAATCATTCTTTAAATTAAGCAGAAATCTGACTTACTTTAACGTTTACCCACTGGTGCTAGTTCTATTTACTAAAGAGTACTAAGGCAAAGCAATTTTCCTGGCTAAGTACAGCCAGAAAGAGTAACGAGGTTAAAGTTGAATCAGGTGCAAGGTGTCTTTAAATGTTGGTTTTCTGTGTTAGGAACCCACAATCAGATATTGAATTATTCCAGGAATTTCAAAGAATTTTTTTTTTAAGTGGAATATTTAAAACAGAGTCATTACAACCTCAGTGAAGCTCATGGCTAATTCTCCTTGGACAATAATCTCCTCAACGATGTGTATGCATTTTTATAGACTAAATTTTAAAGGGCAAGGAAAATTGGTTTTACCATGGAATTACATTCATTCATGCTTGGAACACCCAGTATCTTAATCTATTGAAATCATTCTCTTCTTTTGAGGACAGCTTTGGTGTTAAATCTTCCATGAAGACTTCCCTTATCTTCTCCAATTTTCCTAGAGCATTTTTCTAGAACTCTCTGTTTTCATTATCATACTTTAAACTGTCTCACTCATTTTTTTAAGTGTTCTTAAACACCCTCACCCTGCACCATTGCCCCTGTAAATTCCTGGAAGGCAAGAATAGTCATTTTACCATCTTAGTATTTTCACCACTGAGCACAGGGCCTACTGCACAGTAGTTGCTTAATAAATGTTTGTTGAGCTGAATCCCACTGAATTCAATTTAGCAAACAGTATGTGTTTGTGGACTGTGAATCTGACCCTCAGGTTTACCAAGCAAGAAAACACCCTTTCCATAATTATGACTGCTTCTGTGCATTTGACTGCTGGGATGTGCTGAGAACTCTTTAGAGGTCAGTTGGTGAGCACTTCAGGGATCAATTAGTGAGGCACCTAATTAGATTTGGTTAATCAGCTCCACCCTCTGACTTGTTATTTTTACATGATCTCTCTTCAGTACTTGCGGAAGCATAGAGGAGGAAGAGTTCTCCTTACCCAGTGTGTTGGAACAAAGACTTGACCCATTGGTTATGAACTCATTCCTAGTTAAAAAGTCTCTAGAAACTGAGGAAGACTGAGGCAAATAGTTGTGCTCAGCAGTGGCTTCTGTTTTGGGCTATACATCAAGCCAAAATTATGTCTATGAATCTGGGTCAAAAAGTCAGTGGAATAAATGGAAGATATTTGGTCTTTTGTCCTCTCCATGGAGAAGTAATTAAATAATTGACATTTATAGAATAATAGTATTTATGGTTAAAAGGTATATTACAGAAGATCAAACACATCTTCATCTTATACATGAATAAGGTAAGACCTTATACATGAATAAGGTAAGACCTTTCCCAAGATCACACAGATAGTACATACGGTATAGCAGAAAAGACATTGTCCTTGGAAATAGAAGACTTAGATCCGGTGCCCTGCTATTTACTACCTAGGTGACTTTGGGCAAGCCATGTAATTTCTCTGAGCCTCAGTTTCTTCATCTGTAAAATGAGAATTGGATTAGATCATTTTTCAGGTTCTTCTTAGTGCTAGATCTATGATTTTAAGCAGAAAGCTGATCCTTGAACTTGAATCTCAGTTCAACTCCAAGCCTCTTTCCACTAAAAATAACAATCTGTCTCATCCTTTATAAGTATTTTACAAGCATCCCAGCTAGTACTATCCTGGTAAATGTTTAACAACTAGCTCTGGTCGGGGGAGGGGGCACTATATATGCACAATCATAAAGTTTAATTTGTATTATTAACATTTTCTCTATCACTTGCTTAAGTCTAGACAATCAACAACAACAAAAAATTAAATCAAAACCTGATTTGTAGTGATTTCCTATTTCTGAGGGATAAATGCTCACAATTAAAAATTTTACAATCTGCTATCATAAGCCAATTTGAGCTGGCTCTAGAATACATCCCTGATCTCTCTCAGTAGTTTATTAATCTGTCAGTCAGCTAGTTTTTATTAAGAAGCAATTATGTGGAGAGGCTAGATGGTGCAGTGAGTAAGAGTGCTGGCCCCAGAGTTGGGAGGACCTGGGATCAGATCTGGCCTCAGAAAATGAGCACCCACACATAAATAATGACTGGCTGTGTAACCTTGAGTAAATTGCTTAACCCTAATTGCAGAAGAAGAAGAAGAAGAAGAAGAAGAAGAAGAAGAAGAAGAAGAAGAAGAAGAAGAAGAAGAAGAAGAAGAAGAAGAAGAAGAAGAAGAAGCAATTATGTGCCAGGCACTGTGCTAAGTCCTGGAGAATCCAAAGAAAGGCAAAAAACAGTCCCTGCCCTCAAGGTGATCCCAATCTATTATTTGTATTGGTCGTGCAAATTATTATTCTGGGCCTCATTTCCTTATCTACAAATGGGCATAATAATATGTGAAATACCTAAACGAAAGGATTATTTTCAGGATTCACTGATTTTACCAATTATAAAGTAGGAATGGTTAATTCTCCTTGGACAATAATCTCCTTAATGATATGTATGCATTTTTGTAGATTGTGAATGTCATGCTATCCTCATCTTTATTACCATTTATTTTGATTTATTTCCACTTATTTCAAATTTCAAATTATTTTGTTTGATTTGAGTTCAACAAATATTTTTTTTGCTTTTTTTTTTTGGAGGGCAATTGGGGTTAAGTAACTTGCCCAAGGTCACACCGCTAGGTTTTTGTTTGTGTGCGTTAAGTGTCTGAGGCCGGATCCGAACTCAGGTCCTTCTGAATCCAGGGCCAGCGCTCTACTCACTGCGCCACCTAGCCGCCCCAACAAATATTTTTTTAACAATAAAGATTTCTGGGAAGGAAAATGTGTCTTGAATTGTTCCCTGCAGCAACCTTGAGATATGCTATGCAAATATTGCTTCCATTTTAAAGATGAAGAAATGTCTCCTCTGAAGTCATAGAGAGAACACAGACTTGAACTCTGTGATATTCTGTCTTCAAATCTAGTACCCCTTCTAACGGCTTCTGCTGTGAAGGACTACTTCGATTCACCGAGAATCCACAGAAACCTGAAAGAGGCAGTGTAGTAGGTCAGAACACTTCTGAGTAAGAGACTTCACAAAAATGAATGAACAAAAAAATAATTAAATGAAAATTAATGATCATAGTAATCTAGCTTTTCTCCATCATTTTAGGTGTGTTCAAGCAGAGGCTAACAGATTACCTGTGTTACCCTGGGCATGTCATTTAAATTTTAATTTACCACCTCAAAAAAGAAGATTTTAAAATGTCCATCTAGAACTAAAACTAAAATGCTATGAACATGTAATGAATTAGCAAGGAAAGATTTCATAGAGGAACAAAGAATCCCCACCCAGATAAAAATGTTATTTAAATCAGTTATTTAAAATGACAACTAAAATCTTTATCCTAGATATCTTATTTTAAGTAGGTAGATTAATCGATAGGGCATAAGTGATTTTTATCTTTTTAACTTGAACATCTTGATTTTGTTACTGGGTATCCTGCTTAACAGAGAGAGCAGAAACACTTTTTCTATCAGCCAACCCTTCCACTAACTGACCTCCTTGCTGTTCTTGCACATGGCACTTCATCCCTATGGCTTCTCACTTGCCATTTCTCATGCCTGCCACATTTTCCTTCCCCATCTCTACCTCCTGGCTTCTCTGGCTTCCTTCAACTATCATCTAAAATCCCATCTTTAATTGGAGCTCTTTCTTCATCCCACCATCTCCCACTTGAGATTTCCTTCCTTTTACCTGCTATACATATTGTACACATAATGTTGTTTCCACGTTGTCTCCCTGAATAGTCTATGTGCTTAGTGAGGGCAAAAATTATGTTTTTCCTTTCTTCTTATTGCCAGAATTTAGCACAATGTCTGATACATAGTAAGTGCCTGATAAATGCTTGCTGGCTTTGCTTAAATGATAATAATGTGGTCCACTAATTAAGACATCTCCTTTGATACTTCAATGATCTACAATTTTCTTGATATGAGGTATATCTTCACCTAGCATAAATCACAATCTTTCTAAAATTTGGAGAACAACATTTGGTGATTTCTGGGGAACTCCCCTAAAATTATTATTATTTTTTTACTAACCTGATAATGGACATCTCTATACTTAAGCTGTTGTTATTATTGGAAAGAAGCATAAGATCTGTCACTGGACTATACTTGAATCCTTTGGGTAGGAAATTACAAAAGTCATACTCTACTAGATACCAATACCAAGATGAGCCATCAGAATAGGACTTGATTCAAAGACCAAAACAAAACAAAAATCCAACAAAAAATTCTATTTGCTAGTCACTGAATCACTTGTTTGAACAAAATTTAATATAATAATATCAGAATATATCACAGACCCACTCATTCTCACAGTAATTGTGTCACACCCTGAGATTCCTTTGCCCTTGTGCCACCTGGTGATTTTTTTTCCCTATGAAGAAATTATAGAAGCTCAAAAATAACAGGTATCTTGCTGATACCTCAAGTTCAACATATCCAAATGTGCTCAGCCCTCTGACTTCCTTAAAGTAGCTTCACCTTCAAAATAAGAAGAAAATGAAGGGGAAGGGGAAAAGCAAGGGCAAGGACAAGGGAAGGGGAAGGAGAAGGGGAAAGGGAGATCTTTTCTAGCTCTTACACATTATATTCTAAGGGTCTCTTCTAACTCTGAATTTCTATGAATCTAAATTTGAGAATCATTGATCTAACTGTCCCCTTTCTCAGACTTATATTCAGTCCCCTCTCTTTATATTATATAAAATAATCATACACTACAAAATAATCTTTTCTGTGGTACTTGGGTTCATATGCTTTGTCATTCTTCCCAGATTTCTGCATTTGTGCCACGTTGTAATGTATAATGATATAAGACATGACATCACATGACATGATATGATTTTATATGTTATGATTTATAAATCATTTCTGACATTTCCATGAAGATTTTTAGAGCATCTGGTTTATCAGGTGCTTTTCTCACAAACATCCTATACAGTAGCCAGGATAGATTATCTCTATTTTAGTCAGGAGGAAACTGAAATTCTTTAAGGGGCCACGACCACAGAATCAAGGACTCATAAGCAAGAATACACTTCAGCAAAGAAGGCTGGCAAAGCCAAATCACCCACAATTTACTTTTACATTTTTGAAGCAAAGTAGCTCTTACTGCTCATTGCTTTGTATTAGTCAGAAACCCAATTAAGCACAATGCTAAATCAGTGCAACCTAATTTCTGTACAGCATGATGAATAACATCTGCATCTTCAAAGGCAAGATTGATTCATCTTTGCTGCTGAGCACAATATGTTGGCCATTGGACTAGTGTGCATAAACTTAGCAAAACCTCCTTGTTGGTTGCAAAGTCAATCCTCGGAAAAATCATGAAATTTTAGACTTGGCCATGGACTTGGAGATCACCTAGCTGTAAACTAGCAGTCTGTGAGAGCTGAAGGTGGATTTAGAGAAAACCTAGCCCCAGAATCTTAGATTCTTAGAGTTGGAGGGGACATCAGAAATCATTAGTCGAAACACCTTCACTCCTTCCTCCACCCCTTTTCTGTTCTGCTCCAGATGATGAACCTGGGCTCCAAGAGAGGACATGGCAGTTAGTACCACAGCTAGGACTGGAAACATTTTCTGACTCCCAGTTGAATCCTTATTCTACTCCCAGCCTTGACTCCTCCCACCTCCATTATCTTCTGAATCTCACAGACTGGGCTAGACTCCTGGTAATTGGCCTTAACATCATCAAATCACCTCCTCAAATTTTTTTTTCTTCAAATATTACCAAAAATGTTGTATGTTCAGTTTATATTTTATTTTTAGGTTTGTTTGTTTGTTTGTTCCTTTTTACCTGCTTGTGATTATATCAAGAATAAGAAGATCCTGCTAAGAAACACCCTTTGCCAAATCAGCAGCAACTTTTTTTTTCCTTTCAATTGTTCTGTTTAATGACTCCAGTCCATCTTTCCAGATTTATTTCACATTACTTCCCTCATGTTGTAGAACTTATTTTCCTAAAGTGCAAGTCCCAATGGGTAGAGCAGGTTCAAAGCAGTTGCAGCCAGTCTTGTGGTTTCTCTGGAAACCCCATTGCTGCACCTGGAGCCCACTGTTCTGATCAGATGCCACTAATTTCTTAAACCTCCCCAGAGTTTTCTATGGTCTTTCAGCTATTTTGCAAAACAGTGTCTCAGGATTGTGCCTTCCATGAGACTCCATCCCCATTGAAGTGTATTTAAAATCTGTCCCTTCTGTCCCACCCAGTACTTTGGTGCTGCCTGGTATCCTGAATAGCAATTCCCTTTCCTCAATTAAAGACCTTTGTTATTGCTACTTTGATAGTCTTCTTTATTTTTGGTTGACACGATGTAAAAGGAGGTAATCTCAAAGAGAAGGCACTAGCATTGAAAGGGATTGAAAAAGGACTTTTTCATAAGGTAGTATTTCAGCTGAGACTTGAAGAAAGCCAGGGAATCCAGAAGGTGGGAACTGGAGGAGGAGAGAGAAGGAGGAGGAGTCTCAGTATGGGGAACCATTAGGGGACAGGCAGACAAATAACATGAAAAAGGGAAAAAGCCCAGTCTCATTTGTACCAAAGCATACTCTAGGACAGATGGGGCAGAGTACTGTGGAGCTGAATGCTTCTGCCCTGATCTCCATGGGCATACATATCACCCACATAGCTAAAACTAATACAAGCTGAATGGTGTACTTTGCTCTTTTTTTGATCCCTGTGACATTTTCCTACAACCTAAGGTATAATCAGTCATCAATTACTGACTATAAATGATTATAAGTCCTTTCTGTTTTCAGGAATCACATAAATTTAGGATTGGAAGGGAATTTAGAAATCATTTAATTCAAACTTTTTTTTTCAGATTAGGAAAAAAACATAGTGAAATAATTTAAATGAGGTCATAAATCCAATTAGTGATATACCCATGGCTAAAAGTCAAGTACCCTGAGTCCTAATCCAGTGCCCTTCCAACAATACCAGCAGTCTGCAGGGGAAAGGAAGTAGAAAGAACAGGAAGTCAAGTCATTTAATGTCTTCTAATCTGTTTCTGTTTCTAAAGTAGATAATAATAATAATGATACCTATAGCACTTATCTCTCAAGGATCAAATTAAATAATGTAATCTCTTTGGAAACTTTAATTAATTAATCAACTGACATGTATTTATCAAATGACTCCTACTTCACGGGCACTGTGCTAAGGGGTAGTGATACAAAGACACATGTACCTTGGCTTCAAGTTTATACTGCAGCAGGGGAAGACAACATGCACATATATGGGTATATTAGTCTTTTACTTTCTTTTTTCCTTTTTTTTTTGCTATTTGGAGGGCAGTTGGGGTTAAGTGACTTGCCCAAGGTCACATGGCTAGTTTTTGTGTTAAGTGTAGGGGCCGGATTTGAACTCAGTTCCTGTGACTCCAGGGCCGGTGTTCTATTCACTGTGCCAACTAGCCACCCCATGTCTTTTCCTTTCTTTCTTTTTTTTAATATTAAACAAATTCTTTATTAACTTCTGTTTTATATCATTCATTTCCGCCAGATTTTGAGTTACAATTATTTTCCCCCCTGTTTTTCCCCTACCCACCCTCCCAGAATAGCAGTCCCACAAGATATCGCTCCCTCCAATCTGCTCTATCCTGTATCTTCTCCCATACCCCCTTTGATTTTTCCATTAGAGGAAGGTGAATCTTTGTGTCCCAATGCCTGCACATCTTATCTCCCAATTACAAGCAAAAGAGTATTAATAATAGTATTTATATATGTTTGAAACATTTAGTCTTAAAACCTCGAATTTCAGATCCATTTCCTTCCTCCCTTGTCACCCATTCCCTCTGGGGAGATAAGTAATTCAGTATATGTTGTACATGTCTAGCTATTTTACCATAGTAGATATATTGTACAAGGCAGCTTATAATCCCCTCCCATTCATCCCACCCCACACCTGGTCCATTCCCTACTTGATCCTGTCCCTCTTCTATAGTGGGTACTTCCAACCTCCCTTTCCCCCAAGGATGCCCTCCCATCCATCATCCCTCCTCTCATCCCCCTTCCCCCTATTCTGCTGCAGGTTGAGATATCCCATTTAGTATGTATGTCATTCTCTCCCAGAACCAAATCCAGTGAGAATGTGGTTTTGCCTTTTTGCCTTCCTATTCTCCCCGCACCCCTTACAACCACTTCCCCTTGCTTCTTCTACATGAGATAGTTTACCCTACCCTGTCTCTCCCCATCTCCTCTTGCCACTTTCCTCTCTCACCTCATAATTTCACCCCTTAAGTATCATCCCTTCCCAACAAATTCAACCTGTGCCCTCTATCCATGTATAACTGTAAACATATATACACACATTTACATATGTATTCATATGACCATACACCATTCTTTCATTATTTTCATACTGAGAAAGATTTTATCAGTCACAGTTATTATTTTTCCATGTAGGAATGTAAATAGTTCATCTTTGATAAGTTCCTTTTGATTTCTTTTTCCCTGATTACCTTCTCAGGCATCTCTTGCTTCTTGTGTCTGGATGTCAAATTTTCTATTCAACTCTGGTTTTTTCCTCAAGAATGCTTGAAAGTCCTCTATTCCACTGAATGACCATATTTTCCCCTGAAACAAAATACTCAGTTTTGCTGGGTAGGTGACCCTTGGGTTCATTCCCAGTTCTTTTGCCCTCTGGAATATCATATTCCATGCCCTTCGATCCCTCAGTGTAGAAGCTGCCAGGTCCTGGGCTATTCTGATTGTGTTTCCACAATATTGAAATTGTTTCTTCCTGGCTGCTTGTAGTATTTTCTCCTTGATCTGGGGATTCTGGAACCTGGCTATAATATTCCTGGGAGTTTTCTTTTTGGGATCTTTTTCAGGAGGTGATCGGTGGATTCTTTCAACCTCTATTTTGCCCTCTGGATCTAAAACATCAGGGCAGTTTTCCTTAAGAATTTCTTGAAGGGTGGTTTCTAGGTTCTTTCTTTGATCATGGCTTTTGGGTAGTCCGATAATTTTAAAATTGTCTCTCCTGGATCTATTCTCCAGGTCAGTGGTTTTTCCCATGAGATATTTCACATTGCCTTCTAATCTTTCACTTGTTTGGATCTGCTTAACAGCATCTTGATTTCTTATAAAGTCATTAGCTTCCATTTGCTCCAATCTAACTCTGAAGGAATGAATCTCGTCAGTGAACTTTTGAGATTCTTTTTCCATCTGGCAAATTTGACTTTTTAAGGCATTCTTCTCCTCATTGCCCTTTTGGGCCTCCTTTGCCATTTGAGTTAGTCTATTTTTTAAGGGGTTGTTTTCCTCAATCAGGTTGTTGACCCTCATTTCATACTTTTCCTGCATCCTTCTCATTTCTCTTCCCAATTTTTCTTCCACTTCTCTTATTTGATTTTTAAAGTCCTTCTTAAGGTCCTCTATGTCCTGCAACCCACTCATGTTTTCCCCTGGGGCTTTAGGAGCAGGACTTCTGGCCTCACAGTCCTCCTCTCTTTCTATGCTTCGATCGTTTTTGCCCCCAAAGTAGGAGTCTAAGGTTGCATTTTTTTGTTTAATTTGTTTCCTTTGCCTTGGCATGTTGCTACTTAATTACTTGACTTTTGGGCTTGTTGCCACAGTATGGCCTGGTTCCAGACAGGAACTTTCGCCCCAAACGTGTGTGTGTGTGGGGCAACTTCCATTTCTGGCAAGCTGGAAACCCACCCAAGACCTCCACCCCAGATCACAATCCAGATCCAGGGAGGTTAAAGCAAGAGCGATTACCCCTGAGACTGATCGCTGGATCTCTCTACAGTTCGAAGGCCAGGAGCTGGAGCTGCCTCTGAAAACTGCAAAATGGCGTGTCTCCTCAGCAGCTTCTTGCCCCCAGGGGAGGAAGCCGACACATTCCCCAAATACTGGTCCCAAAGTCCATAGGGCACTAACCTCTCACTTTGTCCTAGGCATGTCTATGTTGATAATTCTGGAGTTGCCACAGCTGCTGGTGTTCTGGGGTCCCACCAGCTGGCTGCTGGCCCTGCCGCCCTGGGGCTAAAATTGGGACTCAGGTGCTCGGCTGTCCTTGGCTCTGTGCAATGCTGGCTCCCAGAGCGATGCACTGGTCCTTCCTGCAGGGCTGCTGGGCTGTCCTCAGCAGGAGGTTAGCTTCTCTTTGTTGTTCTGTCGGTGCTGGGGCTCCAGAAGTTGTTCAGAGTACCTTTTTACATAGTTTGGAGGTGATCTCATGTCTTTTACTTTCAAAGAAGACTGATGACATCACAGAATGATGTCTTCAATGAAGAAGTAGAGGATGTTCAGATTCTGGTTATCTGGAAAGAATTCAGGGGGCAGGGGCAGAGGTTCTCCTAGACAAGAGAGCCTTTGGTGTTGCAAATGTTGCAGGGCTTGTCCTTAGAAGCACCAGCAACCTGAGATAAGACAGGGGCTAGCATTTATACCCAAGTTTTAGGAACTTAGCTAGGCATGGGGGGTATGTTCCTACTTGGGCAGTTAACTGCAGGGAAGGATGTTAGGAAAGGGGAAGCAGGTGTGTTGTGTACTTTGCAAAACAGTTCAGAGATGTGATCACAAAGCAGGGTACTTAACGAAGCATTCAAGGATATGGGAACAAGCTGTAGGAGTTAAGTCACGTACACAGAAAATAACAAGGTTGTCTTGTCAACAGATAGAGATACCTGCTACTGGGCAGATTTAGATTTAGGCAAGGCTCTTGTTGTTGGGCCAAAGTCAGCCATGTTATTGACTTGCTAGTGAATTGGATTTAAATGATTTAGATTGAAATGAGGTAGAGTTGCACAGAACTGTCAGCTTCACTCTTTTTTTTTTTCAGTCATTGAAGTCCAGTGGCAAGACAAAAGTCAAGATGTTGGGGAGATGGCCTGAAATGTAATGGATGGCTTTGGCATCTGATGTCTGGCCAAGCTCTAAGCTCTGCCCCTAACTAGCTGAGGGGTTTCAGGCCTATCGGTTACCCTCAACCTGGTTTAGCACATTTGTTAATATGGTTTTCTGGGGTATGACCATTATGCATGCTACAGTTTCTTAGAGTTGCAGATGAGAGTTAGGTCAGAGGATGATGCTGAAGGTGAATGAGAAGCCCAAAAAGAATTCAGCAAGGCCTCACACCAGAGGTCCTAGTCCTCCCTGAACACCCCATGTATCCCATGTTGGTGTATTAAATATTGGTATCTTAAAATGTTCCTACTTGCCTACGCACTCAGGAAATTGCTTAGAACTCTTACCTTTTATGTAATTTTTGGGAAATGGGTGGGTAGCACATGTTGTAGGGGTTTTCTTACTTTTATATGGGAGGGATTTGAATTAACTTGTTAAATATTCTTTTTAGTTTTCTCATAAAATTTTTTAAACATGAAAAAAATGCATACAAATAAATACAAGGTATCCTTGCAGGGGAAAGCACCAGCAACTGAGGTATCAGGAAAGATTTCACATAGAAGGTGTTGCCTGAATTGAATTTTGCATTTCAAGAGGTGAAAAGGAAGGGGAAATTCATTCCAAGCATGGGGGACAGCTAGCAGGAAGGCACAGAGATGAGAGATGGAGTGTTGGGTATGAGGAACAACCAAGAAGGCCACTGGCTAGACCACAGAAGGGATAGAAGGAAGTAATACATGCTAAAGTTAGAAAGGTAGCATGTGACCAGTTTGTGAAAAGTTTTAAATTCCAAATGAAGTTAATATTTTATGCTGGAATTAATAGAAAGCCTCTGGAATATATCAAGTAGGGGAATGACAGGGTCAGATCTGTGCCTTAGTTAAATTATTTTGTTAGCTATGCCACAGATAGGATAATGTATTATATAAATGTCATTATTATTGTCAATATTGTCATCATCATTATTTTCAGTGTTATATTGATTGTAAAATGGACATGATAACATCTGAGCTACCCACATCAAAGGCTCATTGTGAAAAAAAGTGTTTGATAAACCTTAAAATATTTTTAAATGGGAGTTGTTTTCATTAACGTCAAAATTGAAAAGATCCAGTATACTGATTTTAAATGAGGGAACTTAGTCCAAAAGAGATTAAGTGATTTGAACTGTTTTAGGTCAGTGGGTTAGGAATAGAATCAGTGCTGTTTACCGGGCCTTCTGACTTTTCCCTTAGCTTTCCTGTCCATATGCTATGATCTTGACCAGGTAATTTTATTTCTCTAGGCCTTAATGTCTTCATTCTTAAAATGAGGGGATTGGCTAGATAACACCTATTCCAGCTCTAAATCTGTGATTCTATAATCCTATGATTCACCAATTGAGATATCTCTGAATTGGGCAATGCCTGTCTTGAGCACAGAAAGCTGTTGTGCACAGATGTTTTTTGGTTTGGGTGATTTACAAAATCTTTACGAATTTTGCCAATTATGCTTGGGTGTATATTAAAGTTTAAAACCTCAATCACAGCAATTTTAGAAGTGGGCCTTCTTATGTTCTACACCTGGGCTCCCACTAAGAGTTGCACAGCAGGAGTCTGCAATATCTTGCCAAAAAATACATTTAAAAAAATTTTTTTCAAACCCAATACTGAAGATATATTGTTAACAGCAGGTTCATTTAGCAGTTTATTCTTTGTGGATGGCATCCTGCGTTGAAAATGCCCTGCACACAAAAAAGAAAGATTAGAGCATATTTGGAGCCCAAGAGAAGATAGGACTTCTAAATAGGTGAAAACAGAAAGAAGGAAGTTGGTATCCTGAGAGCAGAGAAAGTCTTCAATTATGTATCATAGAGAATCAAGATTCAGCATAGCAAAAGTATTATCAGTGAAGAAATTGCACTCTAGGGCTTTAACTTGTTCAAAAATATTATTGTTTGAAAAGCATATACACATCTGAATCCATATCTACTTGGAGTTCTGCACACATACATCCAATCCTCTGCTAATTTGTTGAACAAACATTTGCCAGGCATCTGTTCTGTGCCATGCATCCTGCTCAACAGTTGGAGTTTTATAGGGATGAATAAGACATGGACCCTACCCTCAAGTAGTTTATAGTCTAATAGGGGAAATAGGACACTTGTATGGATTAATACTGCTCAGTACATCAAGGATTCCTGAAATCACCGGTATTGAACCTACATGCAGAAAATTGTCCTTCAAGGAATATGTCCTGCATACCCTGAAGGGCCATAGATAGAGTGCTGAGCTTGGAGTCAGAAAGATATAGGTTCAGATCCTGCCTCTGATAGTAAATAGCACAATGGCCAGAGGCAATCAATGAGCCATTTTGAGATTCTGTTTCCTGATCTATAAAATGGTGTGGTTGAACCAAATGATGTCTAAGGCCCCTTTCCAGCTTGAAATTTATGATCTTATGATATTTAAAGGGAAATTACTTCCTCAATGGAGTGGCCAGTGGGAATGCTCCTCCAGATGTGTTGGCACACCCAAGCCATGCAAAATTACAATATTGGAGAAATAATGTAGTATGGAAAGTGTGTTGGACTTGGAGGCAGATCAGGCTTTGAAGTCCAATTATCTCATTGACTAGCTTTCTGACTTTAGGCAAGTCGCTTAACCTCCCTCAGATTCCTCATCTGACAAACAGGGACAATAACACCAACATCGCCTAACAACATTAATATTATTTTAGGTGATACTAATAACAATAATACTAACATGAATAATAATAGCATTGTGAGGACAGGATTTTTGAAAACATTAAAATGCAAGTTCTCTGAAAGCAGGGACTGTCTTGTTTACTTGTATTTGTGTACTAGTACTTAGTATAATGTCTGGCACCCAATAAGCCCTTCTCTGGCAACCTGCAGTTTATAGTCTGGGGCAGGGGTCCTGAACTAAAAAAAACCCCAAAGATATAGTGTGTGTATGTGTATGTGTGTGTATATATGTGTGCATACATGCACATGTATATCCATGTGTGTTTGCACACATATGCATATAGGTGTCCAATGTATTTTATTTTATGCATTAAAAAACATTATTCCAAGAAAAGCTGCCTGGGCTTCACCAAGCTGCCAAAGAGTCCTGATCCAAACTTGTCTTTGGATCCTGCCTGAAGCATTGAGAGCCTAAATAATGTGCTCATGATTACATAATAAGTGTCAGGGCATAACTTGAATCCAGGTCTTACTCACACTCAAACCAACCTTCTACCTGCTTTACTATCCGACCTTTCATTCTCTTGTTAACATTCTCCATCCAGGATCCCAAGCTCATCATTCAATGAAAACTGCTCTCTCTAAAGATATTAGTGATCACTTGTTCTTTAAATCTGTCTTTACATATCATCATCCTTCTTAACCTCTGAAACTGTTGATCACCCTCTTCTCCTTGATAATTACTTCTCTCCAGGTGTTTTTGTTTGTTTTGTTTTTTGTTTTTGTTTTGCTGCTACTCTTTACCCACCGCCCATCTGACCATTTCTTTTCAGTCTTTTTTGCTGGATCTTTTCCAGGTTACACAACCAGGGTGTCCCATAGCACTCTCTTGGCACTCTTCTTCCCCTATACTAATTCATTTCATGATCTCATCAGCTCCCATGGATTCAATTATCATGTCTAGACTGATGAGCTTTAAATCTACTTGTCTATCCTTAACCTCTCTGCTGACCTCCAGTCTCATATCTGCCGTTGCCTATTAGATATCATTTCAGACTGGATGACTTGTCTACATCAACATGTTCAGAACTAAACTCATCATCTTTTCCCCAAAGCCATCCCCTCTTCTGAACTTCCCTTTTACTATTGAGGATAACACCAACCTCCCAGGTGTTTTCCTTAATGCTTCATACTCTCTTGCTCCCCATATCAATCTGTTGCCAATGCCCAGTCTACCAATTTCACCTTTGCATCTTCTCTCCAATGCACTCCCAACTCTTCTCCGATATTGTCATCGCCTTTGCTCAGGCCTTCATTATCTCATACTTTATGATTTTGAATGATACAAATACTTTCTCCTATATTTTCTTCTACCTCATACCTCTGTTCTTATTTCTGTAAAATTCTTAAAGGAAATCAGATGTTAATGAGGATCAGCTATGAATATCCCATATATATCAGTGTCCACCAAGATTTGATCCATTTGACTTCTCATAATCTTTTTGTCTTAGCCAGGTGGCTCAGTGGATAGAGCTCTGGGCATATAGTCAGGAAGACCTGAGTTCAAATATGAACTCCGATACTTACTAGCTATGTGACTCTGGGCAAGTCACTTAACTTCTGTTTGCCTTAATCCACTGGAGAAGAGAATGGCAAAGCACTCCAGGATCTTTGCCAAGAAAACTCCATGGACGGTATTGGCATGCTATGGTCCACAAGGTCACAAAAAGTGGGACATGTTGCAATAACAGTCTATTTGCATAGAGAAGATCCTGCCTTCTCCAATCTACCTGTCTTGCTCCATGAAGCAGGTTTGGATACGGGTTTCAGCTGAATGCTTTCTGGCCCTATTCCTTTCCTTGAAATCTTTTTCATAACCAGGGTTAGAATAATAAAAGCAGGAAGCCTGGAGGTTCGTATTTCCAGGCTAGCTATCTCTTCTAGGTGGCAGGGCCCCAATCTGGCCATTGGTGACAGGTGCCTGTTTTTTTTTTTTTTTTGTTTGTTTTGCTTTCTTTAATTTTATCCCCTCTTCTAGAGTCTGCTTTCTAGTAGGGATTCTTTTCTACTCCACTTCATCTCTTCTCTAGATAGCAGCCAAGACAAATATTTCCCACTGCTCTTAATGGATCCATTGCCAGAAGGTATTGCTTCTGTCCAACCCACCAGGTTCTTTCCAATGAATTGAGGGGTAATTGAGTTTTAATTTTAACTTCAATTACATTTTGAGAGATGAATGGTACAGGGCAACTACTTACTTGGGGCCAAAAGTGAGCCATAAATCATCCAATTTTTATGATTCCATCTTTACCAAACTCTTTTGAATGTCTCAGGAATTCAACACAGTTAAAACTAGACTCTTTTGTAAGGAAGGAAAATATGGAATTTGCCATCTTCCCTCTCCTATTTTCCCAAAAACTATCTTCTAAGTGGGTTAAGGAATTAGTGTTTAATGCCTATTAAAATTCAACTTGAAGTCTTTCCTGTTTTCAGTGAGTCAATAAGCATTTATTAATCACCCAGTTGTTCAGGGATGGGTAGAGTATGTTCAAGTGGGAGTTTTTAAATCATTACTGAATGAGCTTAGGAGAACTAGGGGTTCATCCTCTTGGTGCTGCCTATTCAGGTGAATGGACATGGGTCAGAAGCTTATGGAATTGACATATCTGATTCCCTGCTATAAAGAAGAGGTCAGATGAGGGCTCCTGCATGTTGTGGAATAGAAAAACTAACTCGCATATCTTGACAAATGAATAATTATCAATATATCATTGAAGTTGGAAGGAATCTTAGAGATTATCTAGTCCAGAAGTGTTAAACACACTGCCCATTGACTACATGTAATCCATAACACTCCTGAGTGAGGCTAAACCAGATTAAAATTTAATTATGAAATATTTTACATAATAAATAAAAATACAGTAAAATGCAGATAATGTTACAATTTAAAGTTAAGTTGATATGCAGCCTGAAGGGATACATACAAGTTGAGAGTCACATGCTTACATGTGGCTTTGATCACTTATATTTCACAAGATATTTTAGAGTTTGGGGGTTAGATTATTTTTTCCTTCCCCATTTATTTATTCTACCTTTTTTCTTTTCTTTAAAAAAACTTGGACAATTAACTTTGTCTCAAATAGT
Organism: Gymnobelideus leadbeateri; assembly: GCA_011680675.1. Lineage (NCBI taxonomy): Eukaryota > Metazoa > Chordata > Mammalia > Diprotodontia > Petauridae > Gymnobelideus > Gymnobelideus leadbeateri. The sequence goes on from WOXC01002877.1 coordinate 178,376, forward strand.
TTTCAATCATAATTTCTTGAAATATAGCTCTGGTGAACCAGGCTTTGATAAAACCCATTGGTATTAAAATCAAACTACTTGACTATGGTTTTAAACCCAAACACTCTGGTTCTCACTGATTGGCCAATGAAAGGTCTCAGTTCAAGCCTCACTCACTCATTCTTTGGGTTTTAATGACTCTGAGTGAGTGTAAATAGCAATTGTTTCTGTTCTGACTAGGCACTCTGAGTGTCTTCCCCTCCCAAATTGATTCTTTTCAGAAGTCAAACTGGGCCAACTTGTTTCCCTCAATTCTTACCTAGCCTTTAATTATTGGATGGGTGTTGCCTCAGACAAACTGAGATGTGGGAAAGACCTTAGCTTAAAAAGGCCAGGGTGTCCCATTGCATTTGGGGCCACTGCCAGTCACCCTAACCTATGTCTTGACATTGGACTTGCATGACTCTGGAGCAGAGAGTGAGGCTGGTGACTTTGCACAGCCCTGACTCACTTGAATCCAATCCACTTGCAAATCAAGAAATTCACCCTCCTGATGCCCCTGGTCCTAGTTGAGAACAAAGGACTACCACCAACAATTCTACTCCTTAATATTCCTGGAGAGTTCAAGCCATGCCACATCAACTCACATCCAAAGTACAAGGAAGTTTGTACTCTCTTATTTCATATATGATTCATTTTTTCAAGGTCTGAAAGACATTGATTTGGATACAAAGGTACACTAAGGGTTAGAAATAATATTAAGGGTAAAGTGTTTTTCCAGTACTTTGTGAAGCCCCTGGTTTATTCTCTAAACTGAAGGCTCCCTAAAGTCTCTGCCCTTATCCTGAAATACCATAAATGTCCCCCTTGTCCTGGACCATGAAATTCCTAGTCTCCCCTCATCCTGGGTCATAAAATTTCCCATCTCCCTTATCTTGTGTCATTTATCTTCCTCATCCTGTCCGTAAATCCCCAACCCCCATTAGAAATCCTAAAATTACATCACCATCTGTGTAGCTTTTTGTGGACATAAATCTGCCCCTTTTCTCATATTAATTCCTTTGTTCAGCTCCTTGCTAAATCTCAGGTCTGTATGCTTTTGCATCAAAAAACCTCCCATTGGCTAAAGAGAAGATCTGAGTAAATTCTTTCAAAATCTGAACCAGCTCTCTCAATTCTGACCACAGCAACATCATGAACACTAAAGCCCTAGACTTCAAACACTATAAGCACCAAAAAATAATACAAAATTAAATCTCAGACTATAAAAATAGTTATTGTTTTATTTTATTTTTAGTAATGATGCTTCAGGGGGCGGCTATGGCTCAGTGAATAGAGCACCAGCCCTGGAGTCAGGAGCACCTGAGTTCAAATCTGGCCTCAGACACTTGAGACATTTAACTAGCAGTGTGACTTTGGGCAAGTCACTTAACCCCAGTTGCCCTCCAAAAAGAAAAAAAAAAACAAAACAAAAAACGATGCTTCAGTTAAGAGGACACAAAGATGGAAAAACAACAGAAACAACAGAGAGCTAGATAAATGACAGTGTTGCCCAATGGAAAGGGATCCTTATTTAGAACTTGGATGATGTGGACTTAAATTTTAATTCCAGTACGTCTGGCCTATGTTAGTGAGGGGGAAAACTCTAGGCATCAGTCTACTCACCAGTAAAAGGAGGATTATGCCATTTGTCCTCCCTACCTCATAGGATTGTTATGAGGACATTGTTTTTTAAATCTTAAAGCTCTCTAGATAGAAGGTCAGGATAGATATCTGCAGGGATTTCTTCCAACTCTGAGACTCTCTCTTTTTCCTGATTCTACTTGGAGCAACCTGCTAGAGATTTGATTAAAAGACAACCATTTTTGTGATTGGAAAGTTTTAGTGCCTAACCTGGAACAATTCCAAAGGGCTCTTGTGACTTGGTCAACAGTACAAGTTTTTTCATGTGATATTTTTTACATTTCTTTTTAAAAGTTATTTTAATTTATGGAATAAAACAAACATTTCTATAACATAGCATAATAAAAAAGATGATTATACATGAAACTGCATATCGGTTACATAAAATTTGCTATTCCATTTAAATATATAATCAAGTTATTATGTAATTTTTTTCCTTTTTGTTTCTTTCCTCCCCCTTACCCTCCACACCCTAGAGATGGCTAGCATTAGACAAATACCATTTACATATATATCAAAAGGACAATTCTAAGGAATGACCTTTTTCAATACAATGGGTAATCTGGAAACTGTCCATCAAGGGATATCTGTAAGTAAAAAGAGCATTTGTAAGTGAAAAGACCAGCCTGGTAAAATTGGAATCAAACTGACACAAGCCCTAGTTGACTATGTAATCTTGGTCAAATCAATTCACTGCCAAAATTCGATTCGAGGTGAGGCTAAATGATCTCTCTGGTCCCATGTATTTCTGATGCTCTAACATTCTATGATTATCACACATGAATCATAAGGAGCCAATGTAAATCAAGTCTGTAATCAAATATGATTTACTGTCATTATCAAAATAAAAATAAATCAAGCAAGCAGCATAGATTTAGAGATATAAGGAAGAGGGGGCGGAGCCAAGATGGTGGAATAGAAACAGCCCATCCAAGCCACTCTGCCCCCAGATTAACTCCAAACTATGTAAAAGGGGACTCTGAACAACTTCTGGAGCACCAGCACCCACAGAACAACACAGAGAAGCTAACCTCCCACTGAGGACAGCACAGCAGCCTAGCAGGAAGGACCAGTGCAGTGGTCTGGGAGCCAGCAGCGCAGCCCGCAGAGCTCAGGGAGCCGAGCGGGGAGCAGAGCAAAGCCGAGGACCTGAGTTGAAGTTTTAGCCCCAGGGTGGCAGGGTAAGCAGCCAGCTGGTGGGACCCCAGAACACCAGCAGCTGTGGCAACTCCAGAATTATCAACATAGACATGCCTAGAACAAAGTGAGAGGTTAGTGCCCTATGGACTTTGGGATCAGTATTTGGGGAATGTGTTGGCTTCCTCCCCTGGGGGCTAGAAGCCACTGAGGAGATACTCCATTTTGTAGTTTTCAGAGGCAGCTCCAGCTCCTGGCCTTCGAACTGTAGAGAGAGATCCAGCGATCAGTCTTGGGGGGTAATCGCTCTTGCTTTAACCTCCCTGGATCTGGATTGTGATCTGGGGTGGAGGTCGTGGGTGGGTTTCCAGCTTGCCAGAAACGGAAGTTACCCCCCACACGTTTGGGACGAAAATTCCTCTATCTGGCCTTAAAGCCATACTGTGGCAACAAACCCAAAAGTCAAGTAATTAGGTGGCAACATGCCAAGAAAAAGGAAACAAATTAAACAGAAAAATGCAACCTTAGACTCCTACTTTGGGGGCAAAGAGTGTCGAAGCATAGGGGAAGAGGACTGTGAGGTCAGAAGTCCTGCTCCAAAAGCCCCAGGGGAAAACATGAGCGGGTTGCAGGTCATAGAGGACCTTAAGAAGGACTTTAAAAATCAAATAAGAGAAGTGGAGGAAAAATTGGAAAGAGAAATGAGAAGGATGCAGGAAAAATATGAAATGAGGGTCAACAACCTGACTGAGGAAAACAACACCTTAAAAAATAGACTAACTCAAATGGCAAAGGAGGCCCAAAAGGGCAATGAGGAGAAGAATGCCTTAAAAAGTCGAATTTGCCAGATGGAAAAAGAATCACAAAAGTTCACTTAAGAGATTCATTCCTTCAGAGTTAGACTGGAGCAAATGGAAGCTAATGACTTTATGAGTAATCAAGATGCTGTTAAGCAGATCCAAACAAATGAAAGATTAGAAGGCAATGTGAAATACCTCACGGGAAAAACCACTGACCTGGAAAATAGATCCAGGAGAGACAATTTAAAAATTATTGGACTACCTGAAAGCCATGATCAAAGAAAGAACCTAGAAACCACCCTTCAAGAAATTCTCAAGGAAAACTGCCCTGATGTTTTAGATCCAGAGGGAAAATAGAGGTTGAAAGAATCCACCAATCACCTCCTGAAAAAGATCCCAAAAAGAAAACTCCTAGGAATATTATAGCCATGTTCCAGAATTCCCAGATCAAGGAGAGAATATTACAAGCAGTCCGGAAGAAACAATTTCAATATTGTGGAAACCCAATCAGAATAGCACAGGACTTGGCAGCTTCTACACTGACAGATCAAAGAGCACGGAATATGATATTCTAGAGGGCAAAAGAGCTGGGAATGAACCCAAGGGTCACCTACCCAGCAAAACTGAGTATTTTGTTTCATGGAAAAATATGGTCATTCAGTGGAATAGAGGACTTTCAAGCACTCTTGAGGAAAAAAACAGAGTTGAATAGAAAATTTGACATCCAGACCCAAGAAGCAGGAGATGCCTGAGAAGGTAATCAGGGAAAAGAAATCAAAAGGTACTTATCAAAGTTAAACTATTTACATTCTTATATGGAAAAACAGTAATTGTGCCTGATGAAATCTTTCTCAGTATGAAAATTATGGAAGAAGGGTGTATAGTCATATGAATACATATGTGAATGTGTGTGTATATGGTTGCAGTTCTATATGGATAGAGGGCATAGGTTGAATTTGTTGGGAAGGGAGGATACTCAAGGGGTGAAATTATGATATGAGAGAGGGAAGTGGCAAGAGGAGACGGGGAGAGACAGGGTAGGGTAAACTATCTCATGTAGAAGAAGCAAGGGGAAGTGGTTGCAAGGGAGGGAAAGAATAGGAAGGCAAAAAGGCGGAACCACATTCTCATTGAATTTGGTTCAGGGAGAGAATGACATACATACTAAATGGGATATCTCAACCTGCAGCAGAATAGGGGGAAGGGGGATGAGAGGAGGGATGATGGATGGGAGGGCATCCTTGGGGGAGGGGAGGTTGGAAGTACCCACTATAGAAGAGGGACAGGATCATGTAGGGAATGGACCAGGTGGGGGGTGGGATGAGTGGGAGAGAATTATAAGCAGCCTTGTTCAATATATCTACTATGATAATGTTTTGCATAGCTAAACATGTACAACATATACTGAATTACTTATCTCCCCAGAGGGAATGGGTGGCAAAGGAGGAAGGAAATGGATATGAAATTCAAGATCTTAATATTAAATGTTTCAAATATATATAAATAGTATTATTAAAAAAATAGAGATATAAGGAACCTTTGAGGTCCTGTAGTCCAATCTCTTCCTTTCACAGTTGAACAGTCTGAGGAACACAGAGATAAAGTGATGTGACCAAGGCCACCCAGATAGCAAATGGAGGAGCTAGATTTGGAATTTAGGCACTCTCACAACAAATCAAGAACACTTTCCTTTCAGGGTTGTTTTGAGGATCAGATGAGATTATTATTTATAAAGCACTTAGCACATTTCCTGGCTCACAGTCTGCACTATATAAATGTTTATTCTGTCCTCCTCTTCTTTCTTTCCACCTGCATCCCACCTTTCTGGACTCTGAAGCTAGTTGTCTAACCTGCAAGAACAGGCTGTCTGTCTTTCTGCGCATAGTAGACATAAATGCTTGTTGAAATGAATTTAAATGAAATTAATTATCTGGGTGATTCTGAATATGTTATTTTACCTCTTGAGTGTCTCAATATCCTCCTCTGCCAAATTATTAATTCGGACTGTTAAGGACAGTTTAGGATGCAAAATCCTATTATCCTATTTTCCTATCAACTGAAATTCACAGAGAAACTTGGCTTTCCACTATCATTGTCAACTTTGTTTTTATCTGCCAGGAACACTGATTGATTTGTGTTTCTCCCATCTTTCTCTCCCATCCCCTGCTCATTCTACAGTTGTCTGTGAGGATTGAGTCAAAAACGAGCAAAGTATGAGGGGAAGGTGGAGCCAGTATTGGATGAGATCAGTGGCCCCTGGATAATTGAAGGCCAATGTAACAAAAGTGCCAATGGATTTTTTTTTTTATTTTCCTTTAGGCAATCCTTCCCTCCTCCCTCCTCCATCCTACATGTACCCCCAGAAGAAATGGGAAAAATGAAGGAAAAAAAAACAACTGTTTTCATGAATCCCCAGAGCAGCTTAGAAATACATTGGTTACAGGGGATTTTTCGGATAGAGGCAGTGAGTTCTTGATCACATTTCAGAGGGTGAGAGAAAATTCCATCTAAACAAGAATGTGATAGACACAGGATACTCTTTAAGTAGAGGTATAGTAATAGGCCTAGATTTTTTTTACATTTGATGGATAGTTGAGGGAATTCAATATAAGCAGGTTCGATTGAAGCAAGTTTTACTGTGTTTGAATGTTTCCATAAACACCTCTGAAGAGATGATACTGTACTGGTAAGCTTAATAAAAAAAGGATTTCACATTTCATTCCTGCCAATCCAACACTTTCACGAACTCTCAAGTGAGAAAGAAATATGGCCTTATTGGGGTCATTCTCCCCTAGTTATCTCTCTCTCTTTTTTTTTTAACCTAACTTTATAATCCCTTTTTCTCTCTATTCCCTCTGCTATCTCTCCTGTCTCTCTTTCTCTGTCTCTGTCTCTCTCTGTGTTCCTCTCTCTCTCTCCTCTTGTTCTTCTCTTTTAAAAATTTCTTCCTTTCTCTCTTTTAATATGTTTTATGCTCTCCTTCTTAACTCGCTACTCTTAACTCCTCTCCATTGTTCCTCCTTCTTTCTCCCCCTCCACAGTTAATGTGCACACCATAGTAATATCTGTGTGTTCTTGGGAAAATCACTTACTTTTTAAAATTCCATTTGATTCTTTATGAATTCTCTATGCTTCAGTTTTTCCTCCTTAAAGCGGGAACAGTATTCATGGGATTGTTCTAGAAAAAAAAGATTTTATAATCAAAGCATGGCACTGATATAAACTTTTATTATTCCACTTGTCAGACTTTTAAAATAAAATATTTGAAGGGAGCAATCAGGTTCTTTCAAATCCTTTGCTTTTCTAGGCTAAACACCCTCAGTTCCTCTAATCTTTAGCAGTTTAGAACATTCTTTATTTTAAGAAGACATAACAATCTCTCTTTATATAATCTAGGCCAAATGTGATGCAAATGTAAACTATTATTAACATTAATAATTTTTCGGATCAATTTCAAATTCACACTTAGACAAGCAGCTCTATATTCTGGCTGTGACAGCTTTGTTTAACTTTGTACAGCTGATTTCTGAATCTACTGATTACCCAGTTGAGAAAATAAGCTGATTCATTCGTGTTTTTCTCAATGCCCCTGACATTTTCATTGCATGTTTTCCTGATAATCCCTCACCAAGGATTTAACTTCTGTCCCCTGAAGCCAGGCAAAATAACCTTCTTTTCCTATGACATTCCTGGAATCACTTGAAGACAGTAATAATGGTTATCCTTTAGTCTTTTCTGCTCTAGACTGAAATCTCATTTTCCCACACAGATCCATTCTTTAGAACCCTGAATATGGCTTTGGTAATATCATTGGAAAAAAAAATATAGGCATCAAGCAAGGTAAAGACATTACAATGCTTGTTGTATATTACCAGAAATGAAGATACAGTTCCAACTGACCTGCCTAATTGTGGACTCTAAAACTGGAACCTTTCTTTTCTTCCCTTTTTACTTTTAGTTACATGGTCATTAAATCTCAATCCCAACCTCTCTCATTAATTTTCTCTTAATTTTAGATTCCTATTTCCAACTCTGTCTCAGATAGCTTCATTTAGATATCCCTTTAGCAACTCATATTCTAAAGGAAAATAAATCTTTCTCTCAGAACCTGTCTCTTCTTACCTCTCCTCTATAAATGGCCCCACTCCTTTCTACGTAACCAATTTAGAATTTCAGACTGTCCTTATAACTCTGGGGTCTCTCCACTTCCAAATCTGAACAACTGACCAAAGCCTGCTGATTTTTCCTCATGATTTTTTTTTTCACAGCCATCCTTATCTTTCCATTCTCACTACAATCACCCCAGTTCAGACCAAAATTACTTTCCACATGAACCTAAAGCATTCTAACTGGTTTTCTTGCCTTTAGTTTCCCACATCTCTAATCCATTTTTTACAAAGCTGCCAAGTAAATCATTCTAATATATAAATCTGGTCAGTCCAGATCCCAATTCAAAAAGTATTTCAACAAACTTGTTCTATGCACAAGAATATCTGAAGAATAAAATGAAGCATCGGTCCTTCTCCCCAAGGACAGGTTAGTGGTTTGGTCACCTTAATTTTGCCAGGGTGGCAAAACATTCTGTCTCTTTGGGCCTTAGTTTATTCTTATCTTTAAAATATGGGATTAAATTTAATAACCTCTACATTTTTTCCACACTTAAGTCTATGATCATATCAACCTATGATGATTATGCAATAGAGAAATGTCTCCTTCACAGACATACAGATACATGATAGGGAGTCAAAGGTAGAAGGTAGAAATAATTGCCACTTAAACAAATACCTAATATAGAAATAATAACAAAAATAAGGATACCAAGTCCAATGGAAGAGAGAAACTGAAAGCATATAATGAAAGCCATTCCTAACTTCCAAATAGTGTTAGCTAGTAGAAGAACTCTGAAAGAAAGGTATAGTGCAAACACCTCGGTGCTTCTGATCTGTCTTCTCAGTTTGTCAGCCAGGCTAGCAAGTAAAAATAAGCAATAGGAATACCCTTGTGCTGGTGAACTGCTGTTGATATGTTGTGTTTTTTTTTTTTTTTTTGTCTTACTGTTGTAGAAAAAGCAAAACTTTGTCGAAAGAAAGCTGTGTGGTACTGTTGATACACATTTCTATCCAAGCTGACTTCAGAGAATTTTCCATCCCCAGTCATGTCAGAATCATGGTCCTATTTATGATAAGGTGACTCATTCTTCACAGCTTTCCCTAGAAGGTTTGGTCTCTTTCTGTCTGTCTATCTATCTGTGTTCCTAGGATGAAGGAGAACTTTGATAGGGCATGAGATTATGTGTATTTTGCTGAAGGTAAGAAGGAAGCCATCAAGGATGAATTGTGGCCCCAACTAAGCCTGTGTCTCAGGTAGTTTTCTGGTCTTCTTTGTTTCCATATCCAAAGACATATCTTTGCTTATCATTACTCCATAAGCTATAATATGTTAGATTTTTTTTTGTTTAGCTGTCAAATCCTTCAAAACCTCATACTCCCTTCACCTCCTTTTCTAGCATGAAGCATTTTATGCCTCTTGCCTTGTGAACTATTTTATATTCTCTGAATATGCCTTATGGTTTCCCTCCTCTCTATTTTTGTTTATACTTCCCCATGCCTGAATGTCTTCTCTTCCATTTATTCTTTGGAATCCTATCTATTTTCCAGGGCCCAGTTCAAATGACATCTCATCACTGAAACCTTTCCTGATCCACTCATCTAAAAATGATCTTTCATTCCTCAGATATCACAAAGCACTTGTTTATCTCTCATGAATTTATAACATTCCATCATCCTGTATCATATCAATTTATAGTTTATGTTCCTTACAGGGGTATTAATTTCAAAAGGGAAGGTAACCCTAGATATAACAGGACCTTAATAAATATATCCTGAGACGAATGGGTATTACTGTGTCTTTTACAATGCATTTACTTATGACTCCAAATTTATACCAATAACCTGTAACACCTGTTCGTTAGAAGCTCAGCTTGGGGACAAGCTGTTCTTTGCCTGAAATGACATATAAATGAGACTGACTGGTGAAATGATATTGCCCTGTCTGTTCCTGAGTATATTTCTTTCAGTGATGGGCAAACATGTGTTGATTTTGGCCATACCCTTGAAAGATGGAATTTCATTCCTGTGAAATACTCATGTTTTCTAAATCCATTTTGAAGTTTTAATCTATGTGGCCTAAGTCTAATGGATAAGGATGGAATAAAGAGATGAAAATATTAGCACTTATACAGAAAATTGCCAGGAGACTAATTCAGAACTTCTAGTCTTATAATTCTAAATAATTCTTATTTTGGAAAGAATGTTCAAGCCAGAGGGAATAATGAGGGCTCTTAGATATCTTCAGACTTTTTTGGAGATGAAGATAGTAGGACCTTGTCTAGAAAATCTCATTAAGCTAGAATCTACCACTAATATAAATCAATCAGTAGATCAGCATTTATTAAATACCAGGCATAGAAGATAGAGAAAATGCCCATAGCCAAGAGCTGATGAATATTGTTTGTAGAATAGCAAGGAGGTAAGTGTCACTTGATCAAAAAGTATGCATCAAAGAGTAATATATAAGGAGACTGGAAGCCCTGGAGGCTAAGATATGAGGGGCTTTATTGAGTTTTTTTTTGGGGGGGTGACATATACTTAAGGAAAATCACTTTGGTAGCTGAATGGAGGCTGGATTGAGAGTAGGGAGAGATGAGGCAGGCAGACCCACCAGTAGGCCCTTTGCAATATTCCAGGCATGAGATAATGAGGGCCTATACTAGAATGGTGGTGGTGTCAGAAGAGAGAAGGAAGAATATGTGAGAGATGTGGCAGGAGATATGGGAGGTAAGATAGAGTGAGGAGTTGTAAGCTTGTAAGCTTCCTAGGTTGTAAGCTTGAAAGACTATAGGATGATTGTTGCCCTCTATAGCAATAGACAAGGTAGGAGAAGGGATGAATTTGTGGGGGGGGGGGGGGGAATAAATTCTGTTTTGGACATGTTTAGTTTAAGGTGTCTATTGGACATCCAGTTGACAATATCAAAAAGACAGTTGGAGATGCAAGACGAGGCTAGCAGAGATATTGGGGCAGGAAAGGTAGATAGGAAATTGATCACCATAGAGATGGTATTTCAATATATGGTATCAGATGAGATCATCAAGAGAAGTAGTCTAGAGGGAGAAGTCCCAAGAAGAGTCCTGAGGGACAATATTGCTAGAGAGTATATTTTGATTGAGAACCTAGCAAAGGATGCAGAAAAGGAACAGTCAGATAGGTAGGAGGAAAATTAGGGGAGAGTGGTGTCCTGAAAACCTAGAGAGAAGATAGTATCAAGGAGAGATTAATCAATAGTGTCAAAGGCTGCAGAGAGGTCATGGAGCCTGAGGACTGAGAAAAGTCATTGGGTTTAGTAACTAAAAGATCATTGGTAAATTTGGAAAGAACCATTTCAGTGGAATGACACATTCAGAAGCCAGATTGAAAGGGGTTAAAAAGAGAATAGGAGGAAAGTGCAGAGCTTTTTCAATTAATTTAGCTAAAAGCGGTTGAAGAGGGATGGTAATGGGGATAGAAAGATGAAGTGTAGGACTTTTTCAAGATAGAACAGACATGGACCTATTTTTAAATAGAAGGAAATAAGCCATCAAAGAGGGAGAGATTAAAAGTAAACGACAGAGTGGGGATGACAGAGGGGACAAACTGTTGGAGGAGGGGGGATGGAGTGAGATCACTTGAACAGGTAAAGAGGTTGTCCTTCCATATGAGACAGGGTAAAGGAGGAGATGGTGGCAAATGTGATAGTAGATGAAGAAGAGGAAAGAAGAGGGACTTTGTAGCAAATGACCTCAATTCTTCCTTTAAATTATGAGACAAGGCTCTCAACTAAGACGGTGGTGGTGGAGAGACATGAGAGTTTTGGGGAGGGAGGAAAAGGTTTGGAGGAATCACTGTGAGATAGGGAGTTTATAAGAGAGGCATTGCCTAGCAGTAGTGAAGACCCAGTTAAGGTGGTATAACACAAATTTGTGTAGACTCAGTCAGAACACCTTCAGGCAATGTCATGCATGTAAGAGTGAATGTGGACAATGAAGGAGGATGATCCAAAGCTTATGCTTGGCTGGGCATAACTGTATTTGATAAAGGGGTTAGGAATTCAAGAGTCGAGAATTGTGTGAGTTAAATTGGTTCACCAAGGGGTCAAGAAGAAGAAAAGAGGAGAGAAAGTCTTGTGCAGGGAAATAGCTTGGGAATAAGTTGTGAGATCAAAAGAGGCAACAATACAAACAAAGAATACAGTTTTATAAGAGAAGGCAGAGGGAGAAACACAAAAAGTCCATAGGTCATGTTCAGATAAGGGCATTTCAGTATCTTTGAACATGGTTGTGGTACATTTGTGGGTGATAGCAAGATTAAGGATATGACCACCCTTGTGTATGACTGAGATAGAGTTGAGGAGTAGCTTATAGAATGTGAGCAGGTTGAAGAAAGGAGTGGTTAGGGAATTTGTGGAGTGTTTAGTTCTTCTAATATGAAAGCAGAAGCTGGGGACAAGAGAAACATTTTGATCCATGTACCAAACTTATTGAGCTAAGAACAGAAGTGACATGGGAATCTGTGGACAGCTGCTACCATATTGGATGGTAGATATGAAGTGACAGAGGTAAAGGTAAAACTTGGAAGTAGCAATGAAGAGGAAGCAGTATTCTTCCCTTCTCTGCAATGCCCAGTGAATAGAGGAGAATGAGTGAAAGTATAACAGATGCTAGAAAGGGTGGCCAGGGAGACTGCAATACTGGATAAAAGATACTGAAATGTTTTGACATTTCCTTCTCCAGCTAATTTTAGAGATGAGAAACTGAGGCAAACAGGGTGAAGTGACTTGCCAAAGGTCACACAGCTAGTAAGTAGCTGAGGTCATATTTGAACTCAGGAAGATGAGTACTCCTCCCTCCAGGCCCACAGCTGTATCCAATGCACCATAGCAGTATATCATACTGTCACTCCAGGAAAGATGAAGAACTATCTACATATAAGGAATTGTTATTGATATTATTATTGCTAATAATACTGATGATTTCTAACATTTGTATAGTTATTTTGGCATTCAGTTTGCAAGTATTGATTGAGTGCTTCCTATGATCCAGGTGCCAAGTACTGTGTGCTGAGTCCTGAGGATACAAAGAAAGGGCAAAACAGTTCCTGTCCTCAGGGGGCTTGTATTTTGATGGGAGAAATAAGGTTTAAATAACTAGGAACATAGAAAATGTATATATAGAGTAAATGGAAAATAATCTCATGGGGAAGGTAGTAGGAGCTGGGGTGATAAAAGGCCTCTTACAAAAAGTTGGCTTTGAGCTGTCTTTTTTTTTTTCTTTTTGGAGAGAAATTGGGGTTAAGTGACTTGCCCAAGGATATACGGCTAGTTTATGTGTTAAGTGTCTGAGGCTGAATTTGAGCTAAGTCTTGAAGGAAGTCAGTAGAACCAATAGGTAGCGATGATGAGGTAGAGTATTCTAGGCACTGGAGAGAAAGGTAGAGAGTCAGGAGCGCCTTGTGCCAGAAATAACAAATAGACAAGTATCCCTGGATGACAGATGGCATAGAGATGATCAAAGAACAGGAAATTTGGAAAGGTAGTGTCAAGTGGGAATGGCTTCCTCCCTTGATGTAGCAGAATAAAACACAGAGTTGATGAGTGCAACAGGAGACTGATTAGTGAACCCAGTCCTTATGTGTCTATTCCTAGACTGATGCAATTCTCTTGTAGGCTTTAGGCATCTACATTCTTATCAGGGTCATTCTGCTAAACACAGGGAAAATAGAAACCTCTTAGACTGGGTGTGGATATATAGCCAGAACTGGAGGAATTCCAATGGTACTAGATGACCTCAGCCATCCTTTATTGACCTGATTTATTTCCTTCTGGGAGCATTCCAGTGAGAGACAGTGATATAAGGAAATCCTCAGATCCTCCAATTTGAGACCAATTCATGCCCCCTCTCTGATTTTCTTCTTCTTTTTTGATTTGCTTCTTTTGCTTGTTCTTTCCTTTAAGGCAAAGGACATCTGAAATGACTATACCTTGAGGGGTTTGAGATGCCAGGAGAGTGAGTTTTGCTTAGTTTTATAGCCAGAACCCTCCTAGGCACACCTTTGTTTTTGTTTTTGTTTTTTGGGGTGCAATTGGAGTTAAGTGACTTGCCCAAAGTGACACTGCTAGTTAAGTGTGTCAAGTGTCTGCAGCCTGATTTGAACTCAGGTCCTCCGGACTCCAGGGCCAGTGCTCTATTCACTACCTATGCACATGTTTGGGATCAATTCCAACAGTAACTTTGAGAGGGACTCAATAGACTCTTGATTTTGTGGGTCAGCATTATGTTGAAAAATTTGTCTGAATCTGCTCCAGGGAGAATATTTGTACTTCTGTTCATGTTAAAAGTCTTCAAAATAAAATTCCTTCATAAAAGCTAACTGATGTTAATTGGCCAAATTGAGTCAGAGATTCTAGACATTGGCAGCTAATAGTAGGGGGACATAACAGAATGGGGTCTTGAGCTGATGGCATTAGAGATAGAAATCGCAAGTTTTTATGTATGCTCATAGAGCATTCACATGGTGACATAGTGCATTGTCTCTGGGATTAATAAAGGCATATTATTTGATAAAATAGGAAGGGGATAGGTTGTAAACAGCTTTAAATACCAAATACATGTATTTATATTTTAAGTAAATAGGGAGCTCTTGAGTTTACTAAGTGGGTAACATATATCAACTTAGACTTTAGAAAATTCATTTTGGTAAGTGAGTAGTGGATAGATTATTAGACTGGGGAGAAACTTGAAGCAAGGAGAGTAATGAGGAGGCTATATGAAATAGTATTTATAGGTGGGAGATGATAAGGCCCCCAAATTTGGGTGGTAGTTATGAGAGTGGAAAGCAGTAGAGTACATGAGAAATGTGAAGGTAGAAACTACAAGGCCTGATGATGGATTAGATGAGTAGAGTGAGCGAAGGCAAAGAGATAAGATGACAGTGATGTTGCTAATCTGAATTCCTTGTAGGATGGCAGTGCCCTTGCCAGCAGCAGTGAAGTTCAAAAGGTGGGGGAGCTTGGTAAGAGTGGTTTGGGAAGAGACAAAATGAGTTGTGCTTTGTTCTTTTGTCCACAGTCTCATATGAGCTCATGATGATTAAAAGAAGCCCAAGCTTAAAGAGCCAAAATCACCTAACCAAGATCCCTAACAGATCTGTGGCCAACCAATCTTGTCCTGAAGCTCAGGTCTTGATGACTTGTTGGGCTTTCTTTCCACTATATCAGGCTATTGGAGGAGACTGTGGAAAGGAAAATGTGCCTCATTTTACAAGCATGGAAACTGAGCCATTCTAAAAGAAAGAAATAGAGTCAATAGATTTGAGTATGTGTAGGTGTATATTTTTATACACACACATGTCACTTAAACCTATTTTCCTCAATTTCCTCATCTGTAAAATGAATTGGAGAAATAAAGAGCAAACCACTCCAGTATCTTTGCCAAGAAATAGGTCACAAAGAGTTGGACATAACTGAAACAATTGAATAAATTCATGTATATAATATATATGTATATATGTGTATGTGTATGTATGCATACATACACATACACATATATACACACACATACACAAACACACACTGTGTATGTAGCTCTATAAGCACACATATACACATACTTTCTATACATAGCTATGCACACACATACACAAACATACACACACACTGTGTGTGTGTATATCTCTATAGGCACACATACACATTTTTCTATACATAGCTACTTCTGGAGGTGGTTACATTGGGAGAACACGATCTCAAAAGTCCAGATATTTTTTCAGTTTCTTTTTAGGACTTCTGAATTTCTAACATATGGACAAAATACTGTGGAATTCATCAAGAGTGGGGAGTGTGAGCAATGGTTAGTACTTATAGGCAGTTAGATATCCAACACAACATGAATTTCCTTTCTGGTACTTTTCTCTTGGGCCCCCTGAAAACCTATAATTAGGACCCCAAAGAAAGAAAAACTTATTTTTTTATTTTATTCTTCATCTTGACTTTTTAGTACTATATCATTTTTCAAAGTCTCTCTATATTTGGCATACTTAACACTATTCCATCTCATTCTAATCCTACCTCCTTGACTTATTCCCCCTATCATATTTTCTTGAATCCCCCAAATTAGAAATTCTCCCAAGTTGTGTTCTTGGCCCTCTATTATTTTCTGTATCCTCTGTCTTTTACTGTTTTTGTTTTTCATTCTTCTGGTTTCATCTTTATCCTTTATTTAGATAGATTTTAAATCTATCTCTCTAGTCTTAACAATTCAGATTTCACATATCCATCTGCCTCTTGGACATTCCATTCATATGGCCCAATAGCACTTTTGACATATCTGAAACAAAACTCAATGATTTTTCCTTAAACTTAGTTTCCCCTGATGATTTAGGTTGGTGTTGCTATAATTTTCCAATAACTGAGACCTGAAATGTTAGCCATCATTGCCTTTTTCACCTTCCATAATCAGTTAGTCACCAAGAAAAGAGTATTATTTCTGTGCTATATTTCTTATATCTCAGAGGAGGAGCCACCATGGCAGAAAGAAGTCAGGAAGTTTCCTGAATTCTCCTCAGTTTCCCTCAGAAACAATATTAAATTAAGCCTCTACATAGATTCTGGAGTGAAATAGTTTTCTACAAAACCTACAAAAAGACAGAGTGAAATGGTTTTCTAGCTTAAGATAACTTGGAGAGACTACAGGAAAACTCTGTCTTACTGGAGTAAAAGGGGAGCCTAGCCCAGCACAGATCATCTCCAGGCAAGCCAGAAAGGGGCATGTAGTCACAATACAGATCACCAACCCCCACCCCTTGGTCCTGGTTCAGCAGGCCAGTGGCACAGCAGGTCAGATATGAGACTTCTAGCCCCAGTGTGGAAGACAAATTGCTATCCCCAGGACCCAGGACACAACAGACAGGACCAGGCCAGGCCACACTAGTGCAGTGGACAAAGGGCCAGCACCTAAGTCCCCAGAACAGAAACCCAGTGACTAGGCCCCTGGACTAGTGCGTGAAGCTTGAGATGGTGTCCCTGTGCCCTAGGAGCAGAGCTCAAATTTAAAAGTCATGAAATAGATTAAAATAGGAGCAAGGAACAGAAAAGAGTACTGACCATAAGAAACTAGTAAAGAGACAGGGAAGATCAAAACACAAACTCAGAAGAGGACAATAATGTCAAAATGTCTATGTGTGAACTGAAAGGGGAATATGAATTAGTCTCAAGCCCAAAAAGCCTTCTTGGAAGAGGTCGAGAATGATTTTAAAAGTCAAATAGGAGAGGCAGAAGAAAAATTGGGAAAAGAAATGTGAGATCTATAAGAGAGAGTCAACAGTTTGGAAAAGGAAGGACAAAAGTGGACTGAAAAAAATAATTGCTTAAAAAATACAATTGGCTAAATGGGGAAAAAATCATCCACTGAAGAAAACAAGTCCTTAAAATTCAGAATTAGTTAAATGGAAGCAGAGATATAAAGGCTAACAGAAGAAAATAATTTCATAAAAATTAGAACAGGCAAGTGCAAGCTTATCACTCTATGAGACTTCAAGAATTAGTACAACAAAATCAAAAGAATGAAAAAATAGAAGAAAATGTAAAATATTTCATTGGAAAAACAACTGATCAGGAAAACAGATTCAGGAGAAAAAATTATGAATTATTGGACTACCTGAAAGCCATAATTATAAAATTATAAAAAATGTATAATAAAACAATAAACTAGGCACAGAACATCATCTTACACTGTATACCAAAATGAAGTCCGAATGGATAGAAGAGACAGATATAAAGGCTGATATTAAAAGCAAATTAGGGGAGCAAGAAATAGTTCACTTGTCAGATTCATGGAGAATGGAGGAATTTATGACTAAATGAGAGGTAGGGAACGTTATGAAATTCACGATGGATGATTTTGATTACATTAAATTAAAAAGGTTTTCTACAAACAAAGCCAATGCAACCAAAATCAGGAGGAAAGCAGAAAACTGTGAAAGAATTTTTACAACCAGTTGTAATGGTAATGTAATTTGAATTTGAAGATCCCTTTGTGTTGGCAAAGGTAGCAGGTACTTAGCACTTAGTAACTGATCAGCCTTTGTTGGGGAAACAGAAGGTATGAACCCCTGTCTCCTGTTACTCCTGTAACATGAAGGGGTTGGCTGAAACGGGAAGCTAATGCTGTGTGTATATAAGAAAAGCCCCAGAGAGGCATAGTCAGAATTTTCTTGGGACCAGCATCTGGAGGCAGAGCAGCTACAGAAGAGAGAATCGAAAACTGAGCCAGAATCTCCTGAGAATTTGTCTTGGTGGAGCTTCTTCTGAACAGGAGACCAGGAGCCTGGAGCCTGGAGCCAAGAGACCAAGCACAGAGCCTGGAGCCAGGAGCCAGGAGCCAGGAGCCAGGAACCCAGGTGACTGAGTGGAAATTGTGAAGGATCTGACATGGACCAGACCCTGTGAAGTTCAGTGTGGAGCAAGACCTACCCAAAGAGCTGCACAAGGAACTGGGAGCTGTCTGCCATTGAATCCAGGGGAAAGTCTGGTGAATCCAGGTAGAATCTGGGACCATGGAAGGGGATCCAGGGAATCTGAGAAGAGGCCCCAAATCAAGATGAAAAGACCTCTCCTTGGATGCTGAGTAATGATGAAATTGTAGTTTACTAGTGACCTAGGGGTGGAGGGTTTGTGTATGATACTTGGTAATTGATTGCTGTATAAGTGACTGATTGAGTTAATTTAAGACTTTGCCCCATGAGTGGAAGACTGATTATTGTACTTTGAGATGATTGTTCTTGTTCTAAACAGTTAGTGACCACTTTGCCAAAAACTCTGTGGCTATTTTAATGATAAGCTGTTTGTGAATATAAGTTGTAATACTGTGAATGCTGTACCTTGATTTTCTGTGAATGTTTTGCTTTAATTTGTTATGGAATAAATAGAGTGTTCACCGTACTGTGTAATAAGGACTTAAAAACCTGTTCACAGTAGCAATTCTTCTGGAAAGCTTCTGTACATGGCATTACACCAGTGTCTCTGAGAAAGGCCTCATTTCTAAAATATATAGAGCACCAAGCCTCCATAAGCAGTCCTGGAGAGTTCTGATTTTGATAGCCTTAGCACTTATCAGCAATGCAAGGACCTAAAACAATTCCAAAGGACCCATGATGAAAAATAACATTCACATCCAGAGAAAGAACAATGGAGTCTGAAAGCAGAGTGATACAGACTATTTTCTTTTTTTTCTGTTTCTTTCTCATGGTTTCTCTCATTCTTTATAATTCTTCTATACAACATGACTAGTGTGAAAATAAGTTTAATAGGAACACACACACACACACACACACACACACACACACACACACACACACACATATATATATAACCTATATCAGATTGCATGCTGTCTTAGGGAAGACTGAAGATTATAGTTTTGTTGAACATTGTGAATATCCCCTGCCTGATGTGACTGATGTCCAGAACCTTTCTTCCAGCTAGAAGGCCTTAAAAGAGAAGGAAAAGCAACCATGGAATAAATTGTCTTCTGAAGAAAAAATTCCAATTGTATCATATTAAATTCAATGAGACCTTTGCTAAAATGAACCAATCCTCAAATGAATGGAAGACTGTTGGTGGAACTGCAATGTTCTTCATTGGCTTTATTGCTTTAATTGTCATCCGAGGAAAGTGCTACACCTTTTCTTAAAGACTGGGTGGCCATGCAGACTGAAAGAATGCTGGACAAGAAGGTTAGTCTCATTCAGGGGTTCTCTGACAACTGGGACTATGACAAGAAAGAGTGGAAGAAATAGAAGAAATTGGGGATCATTCCTCGTATTTATTTGAATCACTTCCTTGTTTGTTCATATGCAACCCTGAGCATATTTACTGGAACATTTTTTGTAACATATTAACAATGAGAATAAATAATGGACTTACATGGAAAAAAAAAGAGTGGTACCATAAGCAAATTAGGAGAACGTGGAATAGGTTGCCTGTCAGATCTATGCAGAAGGGAAGAATTTATGACCAAACAAGAGATAGAGAACATTATGAAATGTGAAATTTTGATTACATTAAATTAAAAGGGTTTTGCACACAAACAAAATCAATGTATCTAAGATTAGAAGGAAAGCAGAAAGCTGGAAAACACTTTTTTACATCCAATGTTTCTGCTAAAGACATCATTTCTCAAATATTTACAGAACTGAATCAAATTTATAAGAATACAGGTCATTCCCCAATTGATAAATGGCCACAGGATATGAATAAACATCTTTCAGCTGAATAAATTAAGCTATCTATAGTCATATGAAGAAATGCTCTAAATCACTATTGATTATAGAAGTGCAAATTAAAAGAACTCTGAGGTACCACCTCACACCTATCAGATTGACTAATATGACAGAAAAGGAAATTGATAAGTATTGGAGACGAGGTGAGAAAATTGGAAAACTAATAAAATGCAGGTGAAGTTGTGAACTGATTCAATCATTCTGGAGAGCAATTTACAGCTATTAGAAAAGGGCTATAAAATTGTGCATACCCTTCCATCCACCAATACCACTACTAGGTCTGTATTCCAATGAGATCATCAAAAAGGGAAAAGGACCCACATGTACAAAAATATTTATAGCACCTCTTTTTGTGGTGGTCAAGAACTGGAGATTGAGGGGATGCTCATCAATTGGGGAATGACTGAACAATTTGTAGTATGTGAATGTAAGGGAATACTATTGTGCTATAAGAAATGATGAACTGGTAGATTTCAGAGAAAACTGGAAAGACTTATATGAACTGATGCTGAGTGAAGTGAGCATCTGGTTTAAAATAGACTTTCCTCTTTGGTCTATAGTATGTAATGAAATATAAGAAACTAATAAAGGCACAAGACAGTCAAGGTTATAAGGAGAGAATCTCTCTGGTACTATCCCTTTCTCTCCCAGACAAAGCAGTCTTCTTTTACATGGGTTGGACCCTTCTTTGTATGTGACTCCTCCCATTAAATACAAAGGATACATCTAATCTAGCAGCAGAACTCCCCTCACAAGACATTCCATCTTCTCTTCCTTTGCATTGGACATCCTCCACGCCTGGAATGCCTTCCCCCCTTACCTCCTCCTCTGGCTTTCCTTGGACTTTCATCAATACTTAGTTCAATCATCACCTTCTGCTAGTGCCCTGTCCTGCCCTCTCCCAAACTTATCATTGTTAGCTCCTTCCCTATGAGATTATTTTCCTTTTTCACTGTATCTAACTTATATGTACATGTTTGCTTCATGTCGTCTGGGATATTAGAATGTGAGCTCCTTTAGGGCATGGACCATGGTTTTGCCTTTTTGGGGGGGCACGTCCAGGGTTTAGCACAGTGGCTGGCACATATTAAGTGCTTAATAAATGCTTGTGAGAGCCTGACATATAGTAACTACTTAATAAATGGTTCTTACAGTTGTATTTCTTGTTGTAAATTACCTGACCAAATGGAATCTATCAACTGGTGACTAAATTTGTGATGATAAATGTCTTCATGCTTTGATAGACTGGTCCTTTGTCAGCAAAACAGGAGAGGTGCTCACCAAGCAGAACAGTGGATGTCAGGTCCCCAATTCAGACATTCTGGAGATGAACCTGCTGAATATATTCTTTAGGTTAACATGACCTGAAAGTTGAATGTGCCTCCCAACACCTCCCTAAGATTTAGCTGTTACCACTAGAAGAACCAGGTATGTCAGATGAAATAATTTTTAAAATTCTACTGTAATTTATTATAATTTTTCCTATTGGTATGTCAGTTGAAATAGTTTTAAAAATAGCATTATTATATTGATATTTTAAATAATTTATTATATAGTTAACTATTAATTATTAATTTACTATAATTTCTTTTATCTGTGCAAATGTATTCTAAATGCAATCAATTATGAGCAGATACTATAATTTCACTTTGAAATTAAAAATTTTATTCTACTACTTCTAATGGTATTTTTGTTACTTCATTTATTTAAAAAAATGCACTGAGTCGCTGACAGTTTGATCCTTTAAGGTTTGCTTAAATTCTGATCTTTAATTAAGACATAGAGAGGTTCAGATCTCTGTTGTTAGAGTGAGTTTTTATACTGGGAGTTACCTATGCTGACAGAGTTAAAGATAATTTGCATATTCACTTATAAATTAATTAAGATTTTTAGTATTCACTTTCCTTAAAATTACATAGCTATAGTCTTTCTCATCTTTTTACTCAGACAGTATCCATCCTAATTCAGACCTTTTTACTCTTGCCTGAACTTCAATGGCTTCCTACCAACTTTTCTTCTGCAGGCTCTCTCCTCTTCAACCCATTTTCTATGAGATACTCAAACTAACCTTCCCAGTGCCCAGGCCTGACCCTGTTACTCACTTATGTCCTGTCAGTATTACCTCATTACCTCTGGAATAAAATATGAATTCATTAGCCTGACATTTAAGGTCCTCAGTATTCTGACTCCAGCCCACTCTCTCAGCTTTATACATAGATTATATGATCATAGCTTTAGAGCTGGAAGAGACTTGAGAGAACATCTAACCCAACCCACCTCATTTTTCAGATGAGGGAAGAGAGGCACAGAGAGGATAAGCGGCTGGCCCAGGGCCATACCAATAGTAAATGGCTAAGGCAAGATTCAAACTGAAACATTCATGATTCAAATCCAGCATTCTATCCATTGTGCCAGCTAGTAATAGTACTGCCCTGTGTGCACTCTATACTCCAGAGAAACAGGTTATTAAATTCAAAATTCCCACCTTGTATCTCTCCACATTTATTTGAACAAGTTATGGTACATAAGTGAAATATAAGCCCCGCTGCACTTGCCCCCTTTCCAATCCTTTTCTCTTTAACTTTCTTCCAGGTTTTACTTGCCATTTCCTTATTAAAGTAGTTGCCAGTTTCTACCATTCTCCTTCACTCTCCACCCCATTCCCAGGTTATTTGTGATATCTTCCTCTTTAATATTTCTTATACTGGAGGCAGGTGGGGGGGGGGGATGGTTGGCAGAGCCAAGATGGCAGAATAAAAGCAGAAACTTGTTGAGCTCCCACTTCAAGCACCTACAATGCTTGTAAAAAATGACTCTAAACAACTTTTAGAGGGACAGAACCCACAAAGTGACAGAGAGAAACAAATCTCTCACTGAAGGCAGCCTGGCAGGCTGACAGAAAGGATCTATCACACTGAGCTGGGAGCTGTGCAGTCCTGCATGATCTGTGTGGTCCCAGACCTTGGGGTGGCCCTGAACAGTGGCCCAGACCAGCCTCAGCAGAAATTAGGAGAGTGAATCGCAGGCAGCAGTGGCAGTTTCCAGACTTCTCAACCCATAAACACCAAAGAGAAAGTAAAAGGTTAGTAGAGAACTCTGTTGGAACTGGGGGAGAGAAGAGCACTGTCCTGTCCCTGTCCCCAGGGCAATAAACATGGCAGAGGACTGGCAGCTTCAACTGCTATCTAGTGGCTGCCTCCAGAGCTAGAACACAGTCTTGGGTGGTAGTCCTAGGGTGAGGAAGGCCAGTGTGCCAGAACTTTTGGTGGCTGTAGAGAGGGGGACCTCCTCATAACTCTGACAACTGTGAAAAGACCAGGAATTTGCGACATACCTCTCTCCACTCTGGAAGCAAAGTTCTACCATGGCCAAGAGCTCAAAAGTCAAGTAATTGACTGACAAGGCAAGCAAGCAGAGGAAGTGCAATCAGACCATAAAGTCTTTTTGCGGGGACAAAAAGGATCAAAACATGGAACCAGAAAAAGACAACAAAATAAAAACTCCTGCATCAAAAGCCTCCAAGAAAAATATGAATTGGTTACAGGCCATGGAGGAGCTCAAGAAGGATTTTGAAAATCTAGCAAGAGAACTGGAGGAAAACTTGGGAAGAGAAATGAGAATGATGCAAAAAAACCCATGAAAACCAAGCCAATGTGCTGACTGAAGAAAATAACACCTTAAAAAATAGACTAACTCAAATGGCAAAAGAGGCCAAAAAAAAAAAAAAAAAAGATGAAGAGAAGAATGTCTTAAAAAGTCAAATTGGGCAGATGGAAAAGGAATTTCAAAAACTCACTGAAGAGAATACTTCTTTCAAAATTAGATTGGAGCAAACGGAAGCTAATGACTTTATGAGAAATCAAGATACTATGATCTAAACAAATGAAAAAAATAGAAGGCAATGTGAAATATCTCATTGGCAAAACCACTGACCTGAAAAATAGATACAGGAGAGATAATTTAAAAAAATTTGGATTACCTGAAAGCTGTAATAAAAAAAAAAAGAACCTAGAAATCATCCTTCAAGAAATTCTCAAGCAAAATTGCCCTGATAATGTAGAACCAGAGAGCAAAATAGAAATTGAAAGAATTCATTAATCACCTCCTGAAAAAGATCCCAAAAAGAAAACTCCTGGGAATATTATAGCCAAATTCTAGAGTTCCCAAGTCAAGGATAAAGTATTACAAGCAGCCAGGAAGAAACAATTTGAGTGTTGTGGGAATACAGTCAGGATAACACAAAATCTAGCAGCTTCTACATTAAAGGATCAAAGGACTTGGAATATGATATTCTGGAGGTCAAGGGAGCTAGGATTAAAACCAAGAATCACCTACCCAGCAAAACTGATTATAATGCTTCAGGGGAAAATATGGTCATTCAGCAAAATAGAGGACTTTTAAACATTCTTGATGAAAAAAACAGAGCTGAACAGAAAATTTGACTTTCAAATACAAGAAGCAAGAGAAGCCTGAGAAGGTAAAAAAGAAAAAGAAATCATAAGGAACTTATTAAAGTTGAGCTATTTACATTCCTACATGGAAAAAATCATAATTGTAACTCATGAGACTTTTTCAGTATGAGCATAGTTGGAGGCAATATATATATATATATATATATATATATATATATATATATATATATATATATGTATGTATAGGAAGGTGTATGTGTGTATAAATATATATGTATGTATATATATATATACATACATATATATATATACATATATATATATATATATGAGTGTGTATATATGTGTGTACATGTATATATAGACAGAGGGCACAGGATGAGTTGAATAGCAAGGAATGATATCTAAAAAATAAAATGAAGACGTAAGAGAGGAATATATTGGGAGGATAAAGGGAGAGATAGAATAGGGTAAATTATTTCATATAACAGAGGTAAGAGAAAACTGTTACAATGGAGGAGAAGAGCAAGAAAGTGAAAGGGAATCAGTCAACCTTACTCTCATTGAAGTTGGCTTAAGGAGGGAATAACATACATATTCAATTGTGTATTGTAAAGCCACCCAAGAGCAGCTTTCCAGAGGACTGCTGTTGTGAACAGCTTTCAAGGTTCTGATTACACAGTATAGTAAACTCTCTATTTATTCAATAAAAATTCAGAGCAAAACATTTACAGAAAATCAAAATACAGCATTCACAGGGGTGCTAGGTGGCATAGTGAGTAAGAGCACCAGCCCTGGAGTCTGGAGGACCTGGGATCAGTTTCGACCTCAGATTCTTAACACCAACACAAAAATAACTGTCTGTGTAACCTTGGGCAAGTTACTTAACCCCAACTTCTTTAATAAAAATGCAGCATTCACCATGTCCCAACTCAACAACTCATCACTAAAAAGGCCACATAGTTTTCACCAAAATGGTCACATAGTTTTCAACAAAGTACATTCATTTAGTCAATCACAAAATCCTTAATTCCATCACAAGGTACAAAAGTCAAAGTTTTCCACCCCTAGGTTACAGTAAATCATAATCTTCTCAGTCAGTACACAGTATCCAAGTAAAGTTTTCTTTTAGCTTGACTAAAGTCTGGCTTTCAGCTTCCATGGTTCCTCTTCCATGGTCCCAGCTCCAACTATCCCCTGGGTTCAAAGGCAGGCATCTCCCAGCTCCTTGTCCAATTCTTCGTCCAGTCCCAGTTCCATATTGAAGTTCACAGTGTCCAGTCCACCTCAAGTCCTTCACAGTTCCTGTTTCTGGGAAGACAAAACTTGACAGAGCCACAATAATATTCGTGCACATTGCTGGCACCATCATTAATTCACTATCTGTCTGTGAAATCAACTCAGATCAACCAACAAGGTCCGAAAACTCAACGCAAATCATCAACATAGAAATCAACACAGACCCACAAACAAGGTCCAAGAGGTCAGCACAAATCATCAGTAAAGTCCCAGGACCTCCAAAACCATCCTCCAGGACTTCTGTAAACATACAACCAAAAAATCCTCTTTCAGGACTTCCAGTAATGTCCTAGGGCTTCTCTACAAAGTATCACAAACAAACATCAACACAGACAGAACAGACAAACAGAGTGCTGGGATACCACAAGTTTTCTCCTTCTTGACTCTGCCACCACAAGAGTCCTCTTTTCAGTTCTGCTGTCTCTAGCCTGGAAATTCTCCTTATATATGGTCATTAGCTCCTCCCCTTCCTGTTGCAGGAGTTCATGAGTTCTAGGGTTCACAAGTTGTGGGGTTCACATGTTCTGTTTCTTAACAGACTTGATACAAGGCTCAAAAGAAACTTGAACTGAAATAAGGTGTTAATTCAATATCTGGAACAAAATTATTCTGTGCTTGCTATTACAGGTATCTTAACCTACGTGAAAGTAGGGGGAAAGGGGATAAGAGGAGGGTTGATAGAAGGGAAGGCAGATTGGGGGAGAGGGTAGTTAGAAACAAATACTGTTGAAAAGGGGCAGGGTTATAGTAGAAAATAGGATAAGTGGGGGGTGGGATAGGATAGAGGGAAATGTAGTTTTTCACAATATAAGTACTATGGAAACATTTTGTGTGACTACACATGTACAGCCTATATGCAATTACTTGTCTTCCCAGTGGGGGTGGGTGAGGGGGGAAGAAGGGAAAAAATCTGGAACTCAAAGTTTTAAAACAAATGTTAAAAAAATAGTTTCTTTTAGATGCAACTCTGAAATAAGATATACAGGCACTGGGGTTTAAAAATCTATCTTGCCCAACTGGAAAATTGGGGGGAATGTGGGAGGACATAAGAGAGAACATACTGGGAGAAGGGGTATTCAGTAGGCTTGCTCTTTTGGGGTGGGGGTAGGGGAAAGATAGGGAGAAAATTTATAACTCAAAATCTTGTGGAAATGAATGTTGAAAACTAAAAATAAAGAAATAAATTAGAAAAAATATTTCTTATACTGTACTTATTTCTGTATATATTATATCCTCCTCCACACAGTAAAATGCAAGTCCCTTGAAGGCAGAGATACTTTTGTTTGCATCTTTGTAGGCAGACTGGCAGACAACAAATATTTGTTAAGGATTTACTATATGTCATGTACTGCGCTAAGCACTGGGGATACAAATATAGGTATAGACAGTCCCTGCCCTCAAGGAGCTTATATTATAATGGAAAGAAGAAAACATGTTAAAGGGAGGTATGTATCTCTGTTACCCAGAACAGTGAAAGCATGTAAAAGGCAGTTAACACTTGTTGAATTTGATTGCTGACAGGTCTTGGGAAATTTAGAACAACTTGGGCATTTTTTGTTGTAAACATCACTCATCACTTAATACATTAGCTCACTAGGGGAGAGAGTCAGGACACACATAAGTTAGGCCTTATGGATGAGTAATTGTATGAAATAAAATCAGAAAACTCAGAAAACCAGTCCATCCTCCCAGTAGGATGAATATAAACACTTTTGGGTTGAGGACAATTTCTTTGCTGTTCTTTTTTTCCTACCCTTTCTTTCTCCTTTTTTTCCCTCTCATTTTTAGACTTACTCCCTTGCATTTAGTGGGGACTTAATGAATGTTTATTAACCGATAACTTTTTATGAGATATAAAGATGAAAATTGGTACCAGATTACAAATTAATTTGGGGGAATCTTGAGTTCAGTATTTATATCATAATTTTTTTTAAAAAAGAGGTTGATCTTCCTTAAAGAAACTTCTTTTTTAAAAAAAAGTTACTTTCTCTGTGCTTCAGGCAGCAAAATTACTTTTTCTCATTAGGAAATAACATTTTACTAGGATTCAGTAGGATAGAGTTAAAATTTTAGTTCTGTTGTTAAATAGTCACATGTCTTTGGGCAAAACACACACAGACACAGACACACACAAAACTGGTCTTCAGTTTCCCCATGGATGAAATTGGTGTTATTTTTTTTTATTTATTTTTTTAAAAATAACACTTTTTTTTTGTCTTTTTGAAAGGGGGAAGGCAGGGCATTTGGGGTTAAGTGACTTACAGCTAGTAAGTGTTAAGTGTCTGAGGCCAGGTTTGAATTCAGGTCCTCCCGAACCCAGGGCTTGTGCTCTATTCACTGCGTCACCTAACCACCCTGAAATTGGTGTTATATTGAGCTCTTGGCTTGGTTCAGACTTCAGATGAGTTCAAATCTTGCCTTTGACACATACTGATTGATCTAG
This sequence comes from Gymnobelideus leadbeateri, assembly GCA_011680675.1. Lineage (NCBI taxonomy): Eukaryota > Metazoa > Chordata > Mammalia > Diprotodontia > Petauridae > Gymnobelideus > Gymnobelideus leadbeateri. Next base: position 206,499 of record WOXC01002877.1, read on the forward strand.
AATGAATCACTTAAATTCTAAGTGCCCAGGAGTTTTTGACACTATAATTTGTATATCAGGTGATATACATTGGTAAAGGGAGTTTCTTTACTTGGATTATAGGATCAAAGAGACTGAATCTGTTTCAGAGGTTTCCTTATCCCAAGTCCTCATTTTTTTTTTTGCGATTTTTGGAGGGCAATTGGGGTTAAGTAACTTGCCCAAGGTCACACGGCTAGGTTTTTCATTTGGGTGTGCATTAAGTGTCTGAGGCCGGATCTGAACTCAGGTCCTTCTGACTCCAGGGCCAATGCTCTACTCACTGCGCCACCTAGCCGCCCCCAAGTCCTCATTTGTAAAGCTAAGAAACATGAGGCCTGAGGAGTGTAAGCGATTTTGACAAGATCATACAAGGAACATCTGAGAAAGTATTTTTAATCCAGATCAGTTTGACTCCATGGCCATTGGTCTTTCCAGTGTGCCACAGTGTAATAAAATCACAGGTCTTGCAAAAAAAAAAAGTATACATCATGTGGTAGGTGTCTAGGATACAATGACAAAAATGTAATGGTGTTGTCAAGGGATTTATAACCTCATGAAAGAAGAATGTACAATAAATAACACAAGTAAATAAGTACAAAGCATCTATAGCTATATATTTATCTCAGTGTCTTTGTGCATATATAAACATGTATATATACACACACATGTATATGTATATGTATATGTATATACAAACACACACACACACACACACATATATTTGTTAGCTATTGTCCTACTTCTCTCTCCCCTTTCTTGGTTAAACTCCTTTGGAAAACTGTCTACACTAAGTTCTACAACTTCTTTTTTTCTCATATTCTTCTTAATTCTCTGCTTTCATACCTCATTATTCAGCTGAATCCTCTCCATAGTAACCAATGGTCTCTTGATTGCTGAATCAAATGTTCTTTTTTTTAATCCTTATTTGATCTTGTTGACCTTCATTTCCCACTTGACTGCTTCCATGAGCTTCACAATCTCTAGAAACTTATCCCCTTGCAAGAGGACATCAACTCTAAAATTCACACTTGGTCAGCACTCTCTACCCCAGCTTGTCTCTAACTCTGATTAGATAATGGAGGGTGAGGGATGGGGGGAGACATTTTGGAACTTCTCCCTGTTCCTCCACTTGAGGAATATATCTAGAGAACTGATTATTTCCCACTCAGCTGTTGTCTTAGAATTCACCATCTCCAGAAACTCATTGTTATTTACAATGAAATCAACTTTGCAACTCACACCTCCTCAAATCATTTCCCAACCCAACCACAGGACTTCGTTATGCCCCCCATGTGCAGGTACCTTCCTTGCCTTGCTTTTTTCAACTTCTTTTTACATGCTGTCTCCCCTATTAGATTGTGAGCTTTTCAAGGGCAGCGACTTTGTTTTGTCCTGGTGCTTAGCACAGTACTTGGCACTTTAATTGGCACATTAAGTACTTGGTTATTAATAAAAGTTTATTAACTCTGATACCACCCAGGCAACCAGTCCTGCTTTTAACCTAAACTCAGTGGCCATCATCAGGGAAAGCAACTTTTATAAACGGGGTGTCCATGACCACTGACTGTCAACCTTTGAAATAGGCTATCTTTGGAACAGGCAAGCAAATTTACCCAAATCAACAGAGCAGCACTATGATGAAGACCCAGGAGGCAAGACTTGCTAGACAAGTCAAACTATAACCACTATTTCTCTTTAGATTTTAGTAGAAATAACCCAGGACACTGTACCCAAGGGCCTTGGGAACATGAATAGTTCTAACATTCATTATAACCATCCTCAGGGGAAGCAATCCATGTAAAGTTCTAGACTGGCAACTGCTTTTGTGAGAGCTGCAGCCACAGCTATTGATGACCAAAACCTGAAAGTTCTAACTAGCAAACTCCTTGGCACTGCCTAATGTTTCAGCATCAGAAACTGAAATGATATTAAAGAAGGAACTCTACTTGCTTTGTTGCTTCATCCTAAGGACTATTTGACCTTTTGACCTGACTTGGAGATGAAACCTCTTATAAGGGTTGTCTCCCCCATTAGAATGTGAGCTCCTTGAGAGGAAGAGTTGTATGACTTTTCCATTTGCATCTTGTAGCAGCAAGCACCCCAACATCCCCAGGGTGGCTGCCAACACAGGTTCTTAGATCTGCTTTTCTAAAGGAAAGCAACCAAAAATGGGTTAACAAACTTACTTTAATCAATCAAACATATATCATTTACCTAGTTCAGGGGAAAAAGGTCAGCATCCCAAACTTCAGAGTATACAGACAGAAGTTACAAGACAGAGAAACAGATCAAGTAGATAGGCTTCCAAACTGTCCAACCATTACATCCATACCAAATCACAGTTACCAGAGAGGGAAGTATCAACATCTGGGTTTTCAAAGCCAGGGAGCCCTCAATGGCTCCCCAGAGTCTCATCTGGTCAAGTCACAGAACACTTCTCAAAGTGATCCCCAAAGCATAGCCTCACATCAGGGATTATATAGCCTTCTCCAGGGTCAGAGAATGTAACCACCCTCTTGACCCACTGCCCAATCACAGGGCATCAAGGTGTGCGCATTCCTGAAAACCAAACCTGCTGCCACAGGCTCCATGTGACCACATTCAGCCTATTAGGAGACAGAGTACATTTTCAAATCAAGGAAAGTTCTCAGAGTCTCTTAAGCCTATCAAAGGGCCTAGGGGCATCAGGATCTTTAAATTTGTGTTTCCATCACACATCTCTAAAATTCAGCATAATTCTGTATACAGTAAGCATTCCATACATGCTCATTCATTCATTTTCCTTCTGAATACTTTCTTCATAAGATTTTGTGAAAATTTTTGTGTCCTAGTATACCTGCTATCTGCCTTATCACTTATTTTCAGTTTCTTTTGCTTGATATTCACCCATGTCATTCTCATTAAATTTAGGATGCCCTAAGGCTCTGTCTTGCCCCTCTTTTCTTTTCTATTTATTTGTATATTCTTAAATGTTTATGAATTTTTGTTAACCCGTATGGTCTTATTTACAAAAGTAATAATGACCAGTGTTGTATCCATTGAGATATTGATGAGTAACCATTGTCTACCTTAATAGTTGTAGGCCTATTAATTTGTTAAATTCTCAAAACAAATCTGAAGTATATATTTATAACATTAGGCTTTGTGCTCTGTAAGTTTCTTGAGAATCATGAGTTTTGGAGTATAAATCTGCCTCTGATTAACTGGCCACCATGTTTTATAATTTTGGTTGTTTCATTGAATAATCTGTATTAATCAATTAATTTAAGCCCATTAAGGAAAATTCTTCTATAACTTTGAGTGACAAAGACCTGATGCTGAATTACCATCATAAATGTTTCTGTTTCCAAAAATGAATGCACAAAATATAACCACTTGTTAGCATTTTTGTCATTGTTTTTGACTAACATATTATTGGTTTGAACTCAATATTGGTTACAATTGATGAATTGAATGGTGCTTATTAATCTTCACTATTGTGTTATGAAGTTGTGCCTACTTATTCCAGGAATATTTCTGCAATTTTTAAATGTTTTTCTCATGAGTTACTTAGATATAATTTCTTAATTTATTCCTCGAAGAACTGATACACCCAATGACCAACAACTTATTGTTAGATCCCCAAATACATCTGAGTCACTGTATTCTTTACAGTCAACTGTGATCATTTACATATTCTGTGATCCTTTAAACTTAATTTTACAAGGATTTCAAACTGTCTGCAGGTTATGAGAGGTCTTCTATCAGGTATCTACAGGGAACAAAAAAGAATCCTATTGCTTGATTTTATGTGTTTATTCAGAAGGTGGCAAGCCTTTGATAAAAATTACAAGTGAATGTTCACAGGCAGTAATTTTTCATATATATATTCTATCTTTTCAAGAGTTCAGTTTGCATGGTAACTTTTATAATTGTGAGATTATTTGTATATGCAGCTTTATTCATTTAAGTATTTTGTGTGATGTCTGATATGAACATTAAGAAAAGTTGCAATGAAGTAGTAGTTATGATCATATTCCTCTTGCAATTGAAAAACTGGAATTTTTTGTTCCACACAGGCAGCTATAAAGTTGTCAGGAAGCAACTACCCATTTTAAGGAACTGGTCATCTTTGCCTTGATCGATTAATATGTGCAACTGAGAATCTGGGTAAGACTTCACAAGATGAGTAGTATTATATACCTCCCACTTTGATCTGATCCTAAATATCCACTGAAGGCCTTTCCCCCCCAAGGACAGAGTATTGGATTGAAGACTGGAGAGAATGCTGACACGAATTTGAATTTTCCAGGATTCTTCAGAGCACAAATCAGAACTCCATGGCCTCCAATAGAATGGCCAAAAATAGATGTTTTCTCTGCGTCAGCTGGAAAATTGTCATTTATCAGCTTGGGCAGCTCATCTATTGCATAAGAGTACATCCTATCGTTGGTGTTCCAAGGTTCTTCAGTGGCATTCACATAAAAACCAGCACTAGTACCAAAGTCCCAGCTGTCATCTTCTCCTTTAATATTACAGCCACGTGGGCTGGTATCTGGTGCAATGACAATGAGGCCATGTTCTGCTTGCAGCGTGGTAATAACCAGCATTTGTGACAAAATTTTGTTCTGTGCAAGTTAAGCCAGACAGCCAGTAAAATACAGGGCATTTTCCAGTTTCTGCCTTTGGTGGTAAGTAGATTCCAAATTTTATTTTGCATTTTAGTTCCACACTGTCATGCTCATAAAGTTTCTGTAACCCCTCAAAGCACTTGTTGCTGGAAATCTGTTTCAAGGTCATAGTTGCTTTGCTATTCACTTGCTACTGTTTTCCCATTTACTGACACAGGATGACTGACAGAAAGTCAGTGATCCTAGGCATATATGTGTATACACACATCTATATCCATATCCATATCCATATCCATTTACACACACACCTATATATTCACTTTTGTCTAAGATATTGAAATTACATTTATGGTAAGTAGTAGTAAAGCTGTCTAATTATAGTATTAATGTAGAAGGTAAATAAATATTGCATGAAATAAAGCTATTAGGCCCTGACTGACTCTTGAATTTCATTATTTTTCTAATTATGAAATGGTGATTTGTGTTAGGAGATAGAAGCTATCCCACATTGTATATTTCAACTATAATGATTCCTCAGTATCTTGAAGGGATTTATGCTCAGTGGTGAAACATGGGCATGGGAAAAATCTTTTCAGAGATAAAGGAGCATTGGGTATTCCTAGCCAAATGGGTATGACTACTGCAAATAATAAAGATGTCTTCTTAGGTTGTGATTATACTGCATCAGGAGAAATTAAAGGGGAAAGACAACATATAAATTCATAGACATTGTATTGAGGAATATAAATTTTCTAAGAAAAGTAGAGGATTCATTAATTAGTCAGTCCCTTTCATTAATTTTTAGTACGATTAAAAGTATACTGAATGTAGTCATAAAACCTAAGTTTAAATTCCTCCTCTGACACTTATTTGTGTGATCTTGGGCAAGTCACTTAGCATCCCTATGTCTCAGTTTCCTTCTCTATAAAATGAAGATGTTAGGGTAAAGTCCTAGAGTTTTCTTCTAAATCTAAAGCTATGATTTTATGATCAATATTTTAATCTGTACAACAAACTTTCAAGTGTATAGAGTCAACTACCATCTTCTGTCTTCTTTGGGTTGAGCATGTCTTGCTTCTTCACATGGAATGCTTATTGAATGGTTTCTAGTTCTTGTTATCCTCATTAAAGGGTCACAAATTCAGAGCTAGAAGGAGCATTAGAGATTGCTTAAATCCAACTGTTTCATTTTGTAGATTAGGAAGCTAAGATCTAAAGAGGTTCGAGGTTACAAAGAGTCAATATGTCTGTAGTGCTTTGTCTGTCTGATTGAGATATGTTAATCTGATTGGTTTGTTCCTGAGTTTGAAGGACTGAATTTACAGTCTCATAGGTATAACCAAGTGAGACATTTTTCCTATTTTTCTGGGGTTAGAATTAGGTCTTTAAGGTCTCTTACAACTAGGACATATTATTTTATTTTATTTTACATTTGACAAGAATGAGAAGAGATAACTGGGAATGTGATGAACCTGGTCCTACAATTTCATAGTGAAGGGCTCCAGAAGGTAGAGATTCAGAATCACCCACTTTCTAACTCTTATAAGCCGCTGAAGAAGTAACCTTCAGGGAGACCTGGGATAATTTGGAAGTTCTGAGCCCTGTAAATAGGAGTAAGTGTGGTGCTGTAGAAAGGGAACTCGTGCTGGAGTCAAAATGCCCTGGCCTCAAATTCTACCTCTAATCCTTTTTGTAACCTTGTGCAAGTCAGTTAACCTACATGATCTTTAATTCCCACAACTGTAAAATGAGGTTAGATGAACAGCTCCTGAACTCCCTCCTAGCTCTAATCCATATTATAAAATGGATTTTGTTATTTTGAGTGCCCAAAGCTATGCTTGGTATTAGGTAGAGGACTTTGTTTGCATTTTTTGCGGGGAAGGTAATGTATCATCTTTAAAAAGAGGAGTTTGGATATGTAATGCTTAAGGTTGCTTTCAGCTCTGAAATTCTATGAATCTATGTAAGCCTTAAAATACTTATATTTCTTTTAAACTGATATACCAAAACATTTATCAGAGGAAATAATTTGCAAAATGAATTTGTTTTCCTATTTATGGTAGGCTCATGTAATAATCTCTGGGAATCTCAAAGAAGAAAATGTGGGATTTTTCAAGGAATCATTGAGGTTGTTGAGACTTGGGAGCAGGGACATGAAGTTCTAGTGAATACTTTCTCAAAGGATTTAACCTAATTAAAATGGACATCCCATCATTTCTGTGCCTTAATGTGGTGCTTGATATTTTATCCTCATTCTCATAAACATCATCATCATCATCATCAGATACACATATTAAGTAGCAGTGTTGGATGAGGTGAATTAAGCATTCTCTAATCTTTAGCTGATAGAAAAATATGATCAATTCTTTTAGAGTTCAATAAATACAGATTATAGAATTAGAGAACCATAGAGTGTTAAATCTGGAGTTGACCCTAAGGCATAGATAACTAGAATACAGAACAGAGAATCTTAGAGGTGGAAGGGACCTTAGCAACCACTAAGTCTAATATAAACAAAGATAATGGCACAGTTTCAGGAAATATCAGAAGTGGAAATTATTTAGTTACCTTTGTGTCATAGTTTGTTGTTACTTGTTCAAATGATAGTAAGACCTTATAAAGTGAAGTTACCTAAGGGAGCTATTAGCAAGAATGACAAAGGACTATGGATTTCATTAACAATAAAGAATGGAAGTAGGGTTATTTACATAATGATCTTCAAAGTATGGTGGATGTTTGAATTTCTGAAAAATGTAAAGTGACTATTAGCTATGCTAATGTTACAGGTTATTCTTTCTCTGAGTAGAAAAATTAAAGGAAATGAAAGAACACTTTGACCCTTACTACACTTTACCCTCCCTTTCAGGGAGCTTTAAAAGATTCTTAAAATAAACAAAAACAAACAGAACAAGAAAAGGATATGGGAATCAAAATGGAAAAATAATAATGGCTTCAAAAAGGCAGAAGAGAATCTCATGTGGTATGTAGAAGAATGTAACACAGAAATAAAGAGGAATAAGTGTAGTGATAATGTGAATCTAGGAATGAGATTATGAAATTTTTCCTAATAAGGAAAGAGGGATTAGGCAGGTATATATGCTCCACATAATGAAGTTGTAAGGATATAGATTCTGACAGGTGAGAGATTCTACAATAAAGGGCAGAAAAAGAAGAACAGAATGGTCATTAATTGTTGACTATTATGATGGTTATTGAGGAAACTATTTATTGATGTCATAATGCTGTACCTTGATTAATGTGAACAAGACCAAAGTAATAATTTTGGAATAGACCTTTTATTAAAATGCCATGTTGGCTGATCAGGCCACTTGTCCCAGGTACAGCAACAGCAGTAGCAGCAGCCAGAAACAGCTGGAGCTGGGGCAAAACCTCAGCTTATAAAGGGGGCCTTACATAAGCAGTACACACCTTGAAATTCCTCCCTCTGATCCAGAAGCCTGCCCACTTCTATGCAGGTGAGCTGATTGGGAAAAGGGAGGAGACCCAGCGGGGGAGGGCAGAGCTGACTGGGAAGTCTGCTCACCTCCTTGAGGTAGCGGGGTGGGGAAACCAGGCACAACAATAATAACAGTAATAGATTCTCAATAGCTTCCCAAGGCTTTTTTTTTTCTTTTAACATGGCAGAAAAGCTTTCAAGACTAATCCATTAGACTTTCATGTCAGTCATGTATGAATAAATACTGCAAAACAAAGGAAAATAATTGAACACTTGATGAGACAGAGGACCCTATGGGAAGTGAAGAGAGCACAAAATCACAACGTCCCTGAGTGATGCAAAAGAAAAATAAGAATTATTAGAACAAAATCTATGGCCTGAACAGTAAAAATAATAGGCAAACTAGAAAAACTTGACTCTGTGCTGTCAAGTCTCACCAAAGAAATAAAAAAGTGAGAACAATAGATTGGGCATGCAAATATAGAGAAGTGGAGGAAAATTTAGAAGTAAAAAACAACATTAAAAGAAAATATGCTCCCTGTGCAAGCAAAACACTGATCTAGAAACAGTGAAGAGACTGTGTTAGGATCATCATTCTCCAAGAGGAATATGATATGATAAAAACTTTAGCAAAAGAATGCAAGAAACAAGAGAGCTGCCCAGAATTTCTAAAAATAGAAAATGAAATTCCAATAGAAAGAATTCATAGATCACCTAAAAACAAAAGCAAGTTTGCAAACTCCAAGGCACAGAGGAGTGAAATTTAACAATTAAATTCAGAAGCGGAAGTCCTTTAAGCCATCAAGAGAAATATCTCCAATATAAAGAAAAGGAAATTTGAATAATGCAAGACTATTCTGCAATTACCAGAAAACATAGGCAGGTATGGGGTAAGGTGTTCCAAAAAACAATAACGTCAAGGTGTAGTCACAGTTAATTTACCCTGCAAATCTGAGCTTAACAATAAATGAAAAAAGATGAATGTTCAGTAATAAAGAGGTGTTTGAAATAATTTTTAGAAATAAATCAAAACCAGAGAGATGTGTTTGTTTATTTGTTTCTTTAACACACCAAAAAGAAAAAAATACAGGAGTGAATAAATGCAGCAGCTAAGGACCACAGAGACAAAACTACAACAGAGACCAGTAAGACTTCTTTTTAAATGTGTACAAAGAGATGGGGCAAAAGGCAGAAATCAAGTGAAACAGTGAAAAGGCAGGCCTGTGGAGTTATGGAAAGAACCTGGCAACATCCTGCCCACAGATGAATTGATGTGTTTTTTTTTTTTTTATTCTTCTGGTACTATATTTGACTGTGAACTCCTTGAGAGCAAGGCTGTTAAATCTTTCATTATTTCTTCAATGCTTAAAACAGTTATTGACAGAGTTTGGTGCTTAATAAATGCTTGTTGACTTGACCTTACCTGGCTTGTCAAAACAGATGAATAATACCCAATTCTGTTAATTCACATGAAAATAAATGATATTGCCTCAAAGGACTTAACCTAGTTAAAAGGTTTAATAAGAAAGTATTGCCAAAGTTTCCCTAGAATTGGAAAAGAAACAGAAGCCCTTAGCGGCACAGTTGATTTCTCTCATTGCTGCCAATCAAAAGCAAGGGTTAAGGAAAAAACGATCAGAATTGGGAAGTGAATATAGCTGGCTAAGAAGTTGGTGTCTGGAATTAAAGGATAAGTCTTTAAAAACTTACCCACCCCAGGGGCGGCTAGGTGGCGCAGTGAGTAGAGCGTCAGCCCTGGAGTCAGAAGGACCTGAGTTCCGATGAGTTCGGATCTGGCCTCAGACAATTAACGCACACACAAACAAAAACCTAGCCGTGTGACCTTGGGCAAGTTACTTAACCCCAATTGCCCTCCAAAAAAAAAAAAAATTACCAACTCGAATTCCCTTCATTGTATTATTTATTGTAAGAAACTTTAATAAAGCATGATGAAAGAGAAACACCATTTTAATAACAACAAAACAGAAAACTATTTGAGAAATAACTAAAATAGTAATTAAAGAATCTATATGAATAACAATAGTTTTGAAGAAAAATGACCAAAATAAAGGATGGCCCAAACAAATGGAAAAAAAAAATTAATGATCATGGATATATTAGATTTATGTAATAAAAAAACATTGATATCTCCCAGATTAATTGATATTTTAATACATTAATGAATATTAATAAGCTTTCATTGTACATGAGAAAATCATAATGATTATATAATGAAATTTATTTATGAAAAAAGAGGTTGACAAGTGGATTAAAGGGCATACAAGAGAAAAAAACAACAACAATAAGTCCTTGAACTCACAAGCCTCAAAATATATTACAAAGTGATTATCATCAAAACTATTGGATACTAGGCAAAATACAGAGAAATAGATCAATAGAATAAATACACAAGACACCCTGCTAAATGTGTATAAAAACGATTAATGTGCAACAATTATTTAGAAAATAACTGGGGGGGGAGGATTTATTATTTAACAAACAGGAAAATTTGCTGACAATGCTGAGAAAGGCATTTATATCCACATAATATATCACATTTTCTAGTGAATTCTAAATTAAACACCCTAGAAAAGATGGAAGAAAATTAATTATAGTATTTCTTTTCATTGTGGAATGGTGAAGAGTTTTTGCTTGTTATTCAACAAATGGGGAGAATTATGGGGAACCAGGTAAATTTTCTTGGCTATATTATGCATACATGCATGTATGTATGTATGTATGTATGTATGTATGTATGTATGTGTGTGTGTATAAAATCTATTCAACAAAAATAAGAAAAAATACAATTTCCATATTTGAACATGCATATAGCACATGACTGTCCTTTAAAAATGTTTTTTTTTCTTCTTTCCTTCATTTTGTTTGATTATTTGTATTTTGCAGATCCAGGTGTACATTAATTATTTTAAGGCAATTTTTTTTCACTAATTTTCTCAAATGAAGATCTAGTCTCATACCTCATAAATGTTTGTTGATTGATTGATTTACCTATATATGTTAATTAGATTGTTTAATTTTTATTGCATTATCATAAATATAATATGGAAAAGCATAATACTATACAAAACATTACTATATATGTTTTGGATTTATTTTGCTTATTGCAACTGCTTTAAATATCCAAATAGAAACGCCATTTGTTACCTGGTGATTAGAATAAAGGTAGAATTTTTAGAGAACTCAATACAATTAAATTACCAAAATATTTAAAACTTACCATACAACATCAAAGATGCTAATTGAGACAATAGTTTTAACAAAGTTGCAGGCTGCAAAATAAATTCTCAAAAAATCAACAACTTTTTTTATAAAATAGTTAACAAAACACAAGAAGCAATAATAAAAAGAGAAAGCCCATTCCCAATCAAGAGATAGATAAAACTACAAAAGATAAAATAAATAACTTTGATTACTTGAAAATAAGTAGCATCTGCACAGATAACATTAATGCATCTTTGAAAAAGGAAAGAGATTGAATAGGAAAAATAAAAACTCTGCATCAGATTTCTCTGATAAGAATTTGGTATCCAAAATTTCTAGATAATTAATTAATATACATAAAATCAGTAAGATAAATTGTCAAAGGATTGTTAATGTTTTTAATTAAACAAATGCTTTATTAACTTCTGGTTTACATCATTCATTTCCGCCAGATTTTGAGTTACAATTTTTTCCCCATTTTTCCCCTACCCACCACCCCAGAATAGCAGTCCCACAGGATATCCCCCCTCCAATCTGCTCTCTCCCATATCTTCTCCCATACCCCCTTCTACTTTACCATTAGGGCAAGGTGAATCTCTGTGCCCCAATGCCTGCACATCTTATCTCACACTTACATGCAAAATAGTATTAATAATAGTATTTATATATATTTGAAACATTTAATTTTAAAACTTCGAATTTCAGATCCATTCCCTTCCTCCCTTGTCACCCTCTCCCTCTGGGAAGATAAGCAATTCAGTATGTGTTGTACATGTATAACTATGCAAAACATTACCATAGTAGATATATTGTAAAAGACTGCTTATATTTCCCTCCCACCCATTCCACCCCCCATCTGGTCCATTCCCTACTTTGAAGGATTTTTAATGTTAACAAACAGCTATTAAAAGAACTGGAAAAAATTCACAACTGCATGAAAAATGGTCCAAATTACTACCAATAAAAGAAAGGGAAATCAAGATAAATAGAAGGTTTTACTTCACATTTTGCTCATTGTTAAAAATGACAAAATATGGCAGCAGTCCGTGTTTGGAGGAGTTGTGGAAAGATAGACACAATATCACATTGTGGGTGGAACTGTGAAATGGTGCAACAATTTTGGAAATCAATTTGGAATAACGTAAATAAAGTGACTAAAATGTCCAATACTGTTTGAACCAGAGATTCCATTACTGGGTTTATATCCCCAGGAATCGATCAATAAGAAAAAAGTACCTATATAGTCCAAAATATTTTTAGTAGCACTTTTTCTGACAACTAATAATTAGAAAATAAATAGATTCCTTTTAAATGGGGAATAGCTAAACAAATTGTGGTACATGAATGTAATGGAATATTACTGTGTCATGATATGATGTGTGAGAAATACAGAGAAGTATGGAAAGATTTATATGAACTAATCAAGAATGACAAAACATAGAGTCATGAAAACAATATACGCGGTAACTGCAACAATGTAAATAGAAAAAAGTGTTGCATTTCCCAAAATCAAAGCTAAATTTAACAAAATTATAAAGAACAAATAGGACTTGGAATGAATGAAAAGTTCCCCTTATCCACTCCTAAATGGAGGTGGGCAATCTTCAGGTGTTACGCATTGCACGTATTTTCAGGTTTTTTTCACTGATGTCGACCAAATATACTAACTTTTAGTCAATCTCCAAAAAGTAATTTTTGCCACATAGGATGGATTGTCGAAGGGGTAGGGGTGGGCAGTAGAGGAAAACGTGAGATATTATAGTGATATAAGAAACATAAAACATGAAGAAAAAAATCATTTTTTTAAAGCTTACAATGTGTAAGACACCATAGTTGGCACTAGTGAGGGAAACCAACCAACAACCACCACCCCAAAACAAAGCATTCTATGCATTCTACTAAATATATATATATATATATATATATATATATATATATATATATATAATAAATGAAATATGATTTGGGGTTTCAGAAATTGGTCATATATGAGGTGACACCTATGCTGAACATTAATTGAAACTAGGGGTTTGAAAATGTGCTGGTAAAAGAGAAATATATTGGAAAACATACAACAACGTATATAAAGACACAGAGATGGGAGGTGGAATATCAGGTTTTGAAAACCCTTTTGATTTGCCTAGAACATGGACCAGGTGAAGGATATAGCATCACTTGGACAAATTATAGTTTTCCCAAATTCGGGTGTAGTTTAATGGTTAGGCTAAGGAAATCATGTTTTTTAACTGAGGCAATAGGTGATTACTTAATGCTTTTACTTGTGGCATGATTAGATGTGTGTCTTAGAAGTATTAATTCAGCATCTATGGAGAGGATGGATTGGAAAACTGGAAGGGCAGGAGAAGGAGAGAAAGAGAGGGAGAGAGGAGGGATGGAGAAAGAGAGGAAAAGGAAGAAGGAGGAGGAGGAGAAGGAAGAGGAGGAAAGGGAAAGGGGGAGAGATAAATTACCAAAATGTAATGCATTTTAGAGTTTAAAATTAGACTTTTGTGTTGTGTTAGTGTCTCTGTGTATTTCTTTTGGCACTTCCTTAGAATTAGAAACTGTAGTTTATAATTCTACATATTCTCCTTACTAATGGTGTCATCTTGGGAATATCACTTGTGCTCTCTAGGTCTTATTTTCCTCATTTGTCAAATGAAGAGTTTGGATTGGAAGATGTCTAGGCTTGCTTCCAACTCTACAGCATGTGATCCTGTGAACTTTTGTCACACTGATGTATTGCTATGGAATTCAGTTATTCAAACCCTGTGCAATTTATCTACTATTTAATTTATCTACTTTTCTCCCCCTCCCCCTAATTCTGGAAGGAAGGAAGAAAGGACAGAAGAAAAGAAGGAAGGAAGGAAGGAAGAAAGGAAGGAAGGAAAGGAAGAAGGGATGGAAGAAGGAAAGAAGGAAGGAAGGAAAAAAGAAGGAAGGAAAAAGAAGGAAGGAAGGAAAGAAGGAAGGAAAGATGGAAGGAAGGAGGGAGGGAGGAAGAAAGAAGAGAGGGAAGAAGAAAGGAAGAAAGAAGGAAAGGAAAAAAAGAGTGAGGAGAGTAAGGGAGAGAAGGAATGAAGGACAAAGGTAAATAGAAAAAGAGAGGAGAAAGAAGAAAAAGAGAGATTGAGAAAGAGAGGGGAGAAAGACAAAGACAGACAAAGATTAAGAGACTAAAAAGCGCAGAGAAAAACACATACAGAGACCCAGACTGGCAGAAACAGAGCCAGAAAAACATGCAGAGAGGGACAGACAGATAGAGATATAGAGAGAGTAGTATAAGATCTATCTTATCTTTTTAAAAAAATAATTGTATTTTAAATTATGGTTATTTGTCAAAAACTCTCAACCTTGTGCTGTAGATCTCTAAGTTTCATGACCTGTCTCCTCTGCAAAGGGCTGATGTAATTAGAAAGGTCCTGTTATCAATCATTCAACTAATGGTTTCTCTTTTTTATCATCAATTACTCTGAATATCTTAGACAAAGGATCAGTCCAGCCCTTCCTCCTCTTGGCTACAATGCTGTCATCACTGCTAATGGAATTTTAAATCTTCTGTTAAGGAAAAGGCTCCTGTGGAGACTCAGTAACAACTGCCAATTAAAGGGAGGCTAATTCTTGTAATCTCTATAGAATTAGCAAGAGATTGTAACAAATGTGGTTAAAGGGAATCCATTTGGAACAGAGGAATTGTTCTGACATTTGAGGTGTGCTAGGGTGAGTTTTTTATTCTTTTATTTTCAGTGTGACAAGTAGTCAATAATATATACCAATCTGACCACTGTTTGTTAAAGTAACCTAACAGGTTCCCATTTTCAGCACACTGCAAGTCAGAAGGTGATTTCTTTAGAATTTGGGAATATTAGTAGGTTAACAATATATAATATAGAAACAATAATACTAATTCAGAGTATCTGGAGCTGTAAGGTATTTCTGATAATGTCTAACTCAAGCTGCTCCATTTAAAAGGAAGGTAACTGACAGAAAGGGGAGAAATTGACAGCCATGACCAGATGTAATTAGGAGAGGTGAGATTTGAATCCATTACCTCTAAATCCAAATTCAGTACTTTTAATGAACCTTTATATAGGGCTTTAAAGGTTTACAAAGTGCTTATCTCCTTTTTATGAATGCAAATTGTCCTTTTAGGATGTAAATGGAAGCTGAGTGACTTGCCCACATAGTTATGTTATGTTGTAGGTAGTATTTGAACTCAGATCTTCCTTACTCCAGGTCAATTGTGTATCCTATCTGTCTTTTCACCAAACAAAAGCACATACATTCTAGTTGAAAATTCAGCCAATTTTGTTGTCAAGTCATTTCTGTACTATCTTACTCTTTGTGACCCCATTTGGGATTTTCTTGGCAAACATACTAAAATGGTTTGCTATTTCCTTCTCTGCCTCATTTTTATAGAAAGAGAAAACTGAGACAAACAGGGTGTAATGGAAATGCAAATTTAAAGATCTTCCCTGCCCCTAGCTTAAGTGCACCTGGAGCCTGTGGTGGGAGACTTGTTTTTCAGGAAAGCCCACACCTTGATACTTTGTGATTGGGCAGTGGGTCCAGAAGGTTGTTACATTCTCTGAGCCAGGAGAAGGCTATATAAACCCTTAGGAGAGGCTTTGCTTTGGGGCTCACTTTGAGAAGTGTTGTGTGATTTGACCAGATGAGACTCTGGGAAGCCGTTGTTGAGAGCCCCCCGGCTTTGAAAACCCAGATGTTGATGCTTCCCTCTCTGGTAACTGTGATTTGGTATTGATGTAATGGTAGGACAGTTTGGAAGCCTGTCTGTTTGATCTGTAAGTTCTGTAACTCTGAAGTTTGGGGTGCTGACCTTTTTCCCCTGAACTAGGTAATGTATGTTTGTTTGATTAAAGTAAGCTTGTTAACCCATTTTGAGTTGCTTTCCTTTTGAAAAGCAGCTCTAAGAACCTGTGTTGGCAGTCACCCTGGGGATATCGGAATGCTTGCGGCTACACAGGGTTAAATGGCTTGCTTAGGGTACTAGTCTGAGGCCAGATTATTTTTAATTAAAAATTATTTATTTTTACTTTTCATCATTCATTTGCACAAGATTTTGAGTTACAAATTTTCTCCCTGTTGTTCTCCTACCCCCAACCCAAAATAGCAAATGTATTGAATACCCCTTCCCCCAATCTGCTCTCTCTCTCTCTCTCTCTCTCTCTCTCTCTCTCTCTCTCTCTCTCTCTTTTTTTTTTTGCTTTTTGGAGGGGGGAAGGTAGGGCAATCGGGGTTAAGTGACTTGCCCAAGGTCACACAGCTAGTTTTTTTTGTTGGTGTGTTAAGTGTTTGAGGTCAGATTTGAACTCAGGTCCTTCCTCCTGACTCCAGGGGCAGCACTCTATTCACTATGCCTCCTAGCTGCCCCCAATCTGTTCTCTCTTATATGCTCCCTCATCCCCCCTCTAACTTTCTAGTAGGGCAAGATGGATTTCTATACCCTAGGGCCTGTATATGTTAATTCCCAGTTGCCTATAAAAATCTATTTTTTAAACATTTGTTTTTAAACTTTGATTTCCAGATTCTCTCCCTTCTTCCGTCCTCACTCACCCCCACTGGGAAGATAAGCAATTCAATATAGGTTGTACATGGGTAGTTATGCAAAACATTTCCATAGTAGATATATTGTGAAAGACTATTTCACTCCATCCTATCCCGCCCTACCCCTCCCCCCCCAACTTATTCTATTTTCTGCTTTGATCCTGTACCTTTCAAAAAGTGTGTGCTTGTAATTACCCTCTCCTCCAGTCTGCCCTCCCTTCTTTCATCCCCCCTCTTATCCTCTTCCCCCCTACTTTCCTGTAAGGTAAGATACCCAAATGAGTGTGTAAGTTATTCCCTCCTTAAGCCAAATTCAATGAGAGTAAGTTTGACCCATTCCCTTTCACCTTCTAGCTCTTACCCTTCATTGTAACAGTTTTCTCTTACCTCTTGTCTGAGATAATTTACCCTATTCTATCTCTCCCTATCTCCTTCTGTCATTATATTCCTCTTTCAGTTTTTGATTTTATTTTTTAGATATCATCCCTTCCTATTCAACTGATTCTATGGCCTCTGTCTATGTATACATATACACATATATATGTATTTATACACACATATACCCTCCTATATAAACATATATATGTATGTATACATATACATATACATACACATACATACATACATACATACATACATACATACATATATTCCCTTCAACTATTCTCATACTAAGAAAAGTCCCATGAGTTACAATGACCATTTTTCAATGTAGGAATGTAAATAGTTCAACTTGAATTAGTTTCTTTTTATTTATTTTTCCTGTTTACCTTCTCATGCTTCCCTTGCTTCTTATATTTGAAAGTCAATTCTTTTGTTCAGCTCTGGTTTCTTCATCAAGAATGCTTGAAAGTCCTCTGTTTCATTGAATGACTGTATTTCCCCCTGAAGCATTGTACTCAGTTTTGCTGGGTAGGTGATTCTTGGTTTTCATCCTAGCTCCTTTGACCTCCAGGAATATCATATTACATGTCCTTCGATCGCTTAATGTAGAAGTTGCAAGATCTTGTATTATCATAATTCTGTTCCCATAATACTCAAATTGTTTCTTCCTGGCTGCTTGTAATATTTTCTCCTTGACTTGGGAACTCTGGAATTTGCCTATAATATTCCTAGGAGTTTTCTTTTTGTGACTTTTTTTTTTTTGCTTTTGCTTTTCTGGAGGGGGAAGGCAGGGCAATTGGGGTTGACTTGCCCAAGGTCACACAGCTAGTAAGTGTGATCAAATGTCTGAGGCCATATTTGAACTCAGGTCTTCCTGACTCCAGGGCCTGTGCTCTATTCACTGCACCACCTAGTTGCCTCTTGTGATCTTTTTCAGGAGGTGATCAGTGAATTCTTTCAATTTCTATTTTGCTTTCTGGTTCTAGAGTATCAGGGCTATTTTCCTTGAGAATTTCTTGAAGGATGATTTCTAGGTTCTTTTTTTTTTTATCACAGCTTTCAGGAAGTCCAAAAATTTTAAAATTATCTCTCCTGTATCTATTTTCCAAGTGAGTGTTTTTTTTTTTTTCCAAGTGAGTGGTTTTTCCAATGAGATATTTCACATTGCCTTCTATTTTTTCATTTGTTTGGATCAGTTTTATAATATCTTGATTTCTCAGAAAATCATTAGCTTCCATTTGCTTCAATCTAATTTTGAAGGAACTATTCTCTTCAGTGAATTTTTGAAATTCCTTTTCCATTTTGAAAATTTAGCTTTTTAAGGCATTCTTCTCCTCATTGGCTTTTTGGGATTCTTTTGCCATTTGAGTTATTCTATTTTTTAAGGTGTTATTTTCTTCAGTATTTTTGGTTCTTTTTTATCAGGCTGTTGGCATACTTTTCATGATTTTCCTGCATCATTTTAATTTCTCTTCCTAATTTTTCATTCCCTTCTCTTACTTGATTTTGAAAATCCTTCTTGAGCTCCTCCATGGCCAGTAACCAATTTGTTTTTTTCTTGGAAGCTTTTGATGCAGGAGTTTGCCTTTGTTGACTTCTTCTGGTTCCATGTTGTGATACTTTTTGTCCCCAAAACAGGATTCTATTGTCTGATTGTGCTTCCTCTTCTTGCTCATATTGCCAGCCAATTACTTGAATTTTTAGCTCTTTGCTACAGTAGAACTCTGCTTCCAGAGTGCAGAGCTTTCTCCCAAATTGCTGGGGTTTTCACAAATGTTGTCAGAGGTCTGAGGATGGTGTCCTCTCTACAGCACCTACGAGCTTTGGCACACTGATGTTTTTCACCCCAGGACCACCACCTAAGATAGCAACCCAGATCCAATTAGGTCAAAGCAAGAGCGAGTACCCTCTGAATGATCATTTGGTCCCCCTACAATCTGCAGACCAGGAGCTCTGGAGGTAGCCATGTAGCAGCTGCTATCACTCTGCCATCTCTCACACTCAGGGCAGGGACTAGACCAAAGCTCTTCTGTCACCCAGTTCCAACAGAGTTCCTTACTGACCTTTTTCTTTCTCTGTAGTGTTTATAGGTTGAGAAGCCTGGAAACTGCCACAGGTGCTGGTGATTCACTCTCCTGAACTCTGTTCCTGCTGTTCTGGGCCACTTGTTGGGGCTGCCCCATGTGAGGTATGGGTCCTGGTCTAGTACAATAGAACCTTCCTGTCAGCCTGCTGGGCTAGCTTCAGCAGGAGAGTTGTTTCTCTCTGTCACTTTATGGATTCTGTGAAATATTACTCTCTCTATTTTTTTTCCTTTGTTTTGGAGGGTGGAAGGCCTTGGCAATTTGGGTTAAGTAACTTGCCCAAGGTCACATGGCTAGCAAGTGTTAATTAGTCTGAGGCTGGATTTGAACTCAATTCCTCCTTACTCCAGGGCCAGTGCTCTATTCACTGTGTCATATAGCCGGCCCTTGAGGTCTGATTTGAACTCAGGAAGATGAGTCTGACTCCAGTTCCAGCACTCTATCTACTCTATCCACTGCACCACACAAAAAAGAGACATGGACATACTTTGTCTGGATGGAAGTTGTGGCAGTCACTGCCCTTCTGTGATCTGGAGGCACATAGAGGTTCTTGCCCCACCTTTAAGGAAAAGAATCTTTAGTGCTTGTCTTCTCCCTCCCTGTTTTTTTTTTCTTTCACAGAGCAATACTCTAAGGAATGTAAGAACTGAGTTCAAATTCAGATTCTACCCCTGATTTTCTACTCA
Organism: Gymnobelideus leadbeateri; assembly: GCA_011680675.1. Taxonomy (NCBI): domain Eukaryota; kingdom Metazoa; phylum Chordata; class Mammalia; order Diprotodontia; family Petauridae; genus Gymnobelideus; species Gymnobelideus leadbeateri. The sequence goes on from WOXC01002877.1 coordinate 226,531, forward strand.
ACCTTTACTTAGGAAATCATTTCTCTGAACTCCAAATGTTTCACCTACAAAATGGTGTTTATATTCCCTTCTAAGAACTTTTGCCTTAGTTCTCCTCTGACCAACTTCTCCTGTTTCTAGCTGGAATTTTCCATATGGGTTTGAATAAGATGACTTCCAGAGAAATTTTTAACTCTGACACGATTTCTCAGGAAGGAAGAGCACCTCTGGTATGAGGGCTTGCTGAGCCCTTTTCAGGACTTTTGGTGTCCACCTTTCACCCAAGTTTCAATTGTGGCTCCAAGAAGCTGTAGCATGTACAGTCACCACAGCCTGGTAAAACCTCCTCAGCAGATGGGCTAAACCAGGTTGAGGGTAACCAACAGTCCTCAAAGCCATCAGTGAGTTAGGGGCATATCTCCCCCAAACATGTAAAGACATCCCCCAACAGAATAGGAAAATAAAAACAATCAATTACATTGGCAAATAAGACAGCTGAAGAAAGCACTAGGAAGAGCTTAGAAATTGGTCAGACATTGTAGATGACAAGGTCATTCACTGTAACCTAGGCCATCACCAATTGTTTTATTTTTGTCTTTTCATTAGACTTCAATGACTTTTGAAGAAAGTGAGGCTGATGACTTTGTGCAACTCTGCTTCACTTCAATCTGATTCACAGGCAAGTCACCCAGTGTTGTTATCAGTCCTCCTGGAAATCAAAGGATGAACAGCAACAAAGATCCAGAGGTCCCCTATAGGGTCTTAGACCATATGGATTTATAATTTGATGATCTTCTCACTTTCTCTTTCTCCCTCTTCTCTTCCTTTGAGAAAAGTTCTAAGTATCAATTATACTTTCAAAGTCTTGCCTTTCTGTTTTTCCTAATTCAGAAAATTCAGCTGTGAACTACTTTAAAGTCATTAGGCTCAGCATATTCCAAAAGCAATATTTGGCCATTCAACATATCAATGGAAGGAGAAGGAGCTTGACCCAATTACCTTCCTTTGTTTACATCACTTGAGTCATAAATCATTAGAGCTGGAAGGCATCTCAGAGGTCATCTAGTCAAAATCCCTAATTTTATAGTTGAGGAAAACCAGGGTGCCACACGGGGCAGCAGTAACTCTGAAGACAGAGGGATCCCAGCATCAAGGAATCTGGCCTTTAATCTTGCCTCAGATATATATATATAGAAGTTTCTCGCTACCACAGACCTCACTTGATTTCTGAGACTCAGTTTCCTCATTAGCAAAATGAGGATAATGTTCTTTGTAATAGCTTCCCCAGTGGGTACTTGTGAAGATACTGCTTTGCAAAATTGAAGTGACAAATAAACATGGATTTATTTGTGCCATATGTTAGAGGCAGAACAGAGAAACAAACAGTGAAAACAATAGTAATGACATTAAAATAAACAAAGAGGTTTTCTAGACACCTAATGATATACTGTTTTCATCATGCAGACTGGTCAGACTCCTTGAAGACAAAGTCAATATACATGAGTGATGCCTTTCTGCTTTTCATGCTATTAGTGGAAATGAAGTGTTCTCTTAAAAATTATTTTTAACAATAATTTTTAAAATGTTGAGCTACAAATTCTATTTCTCCCTCCTTCTTGGTCCTTCCCAAACCTATTAAGAGGCAAGTGATATAAGATTAATTATAAATATGAAATTATATAAACATAGGAAATTAAGTGTTATGTAAAAACAATAATAATAAAAAAGGAGAGAGTCTATAGTGCTTAAAAATGAGAAGAGATAGTGTAGGAGCAAGCATCCCAGCATCCCCAGGGTGGCTGCCAACACAGGTTCTGAGATCTGCTTTTCTAAAGGAAAGCAACTCAAATTGGGTTAACAATCTTGCTTTAATCAATCAAACATATCATTTACCTAGTTCAGGGGAAAAAGTTAGCACCCTGAACTTCAGAGTATATAGAGGTTACAAGCAGATGTTACAAGAAAACAGAGAAACAGATCAAGCAAACAGGCCTCCAACTGTCCAACAGTTGCATCCATACCTAGTCAGTTACCAGAGAGGGAAGCATCAACATCTGGGTTTTTCAAAGCCAGGGGGTTCAATGGCTCCCCAGAGTCTCGTCTGGTGAGATGAGCCCCAAAGTGAGCCTCAAAGCAAAGCCTCACATCAGGGTTTGTATAGCCTTCTTCTGGCTCAGAGAATGTAACAACTCTTTTGACCCATTGCCCAATCAGAATGCATTCACTAAAACCAAGCCTTCTGCCAAAGGCTCCAGGTACACTTAAGCCTATCAAAGGGCCTAAGGTCAGGGAAGATCTTAAATTTACATTCCCATAACAGATAACTAGACAGACACACAGATATGGATGTAGACATAGAGAGACCAAAACAGAAATAGAGGGAGACAGAGACAGAGAAAGAGATGGAAAGACAAAGAGACAGAGAGAAATACACACATGCATACACACACACACACACATGCTCATGAGCACACTCACACACACAATTTATCTGAAACGGCATAGAAGAATCCTGACATGTTAGGGGATTGGAAGTTACAAGTCAAATAAAAGGTAATGAGAAGGACCAGTGACCACAATGACCTCTTTAAATTCTAATGCCTTCAACATACATAAGTAAGTGCCTACTGTTTGTAAATTTATTGTACAAGGTGTCTGGAACTACAGACAGAAGGGAAAAAAATGAAAGTTTTCTCCTTTTGGGGTGATTATATTGAACTGAGATGATATGAAATGCATAGATACATATATGCAAACATGTATGTGTGTATATATACTATATGTGTACACATATAGGGACAAAGAGACAGAAAGACACACACACACACACACACACACACACACACAGAATAACAAAACTAAAAGAAAATAGGAGACTCCAAGAGGAGGGAGGTGGCCATTTAGAGGATGATAAAAACACTACACTTTATACTTCTGCTTTGCCTGGTTTCAACTCTGAGGAACAAGATGTCCCTTTTAGGATAAGATCATCATTTCTAAGCTCACCACCATGCTGCTAATTCAAGCTTTGACTGACATTGTCTCCCTCAACCTCCTCTCCCCTCCACCTGGAGTACTGGAGTGCAAAGTACCAAACTCCTCCCAATGCCTTCCTTTATAGAAGGCAGAAAGTGGACTCTCAGATTACTCCACTTTGCATTTTTTGCAGTTATTTGTCAAATGGATGAAAATAGGAAATAAGTTTTCTGTTTCTAAGACATTTAGTAAGAACATAACAAAACCTCCCAAGAACTGTCAAACCATAAAGAGAACTCAATTTGAAGTCAGAAGATCTGGAGTCATTCTACCTCTTTCACTTGGGACTTTCATATCTTGGGACCTCTAGTCCCCTTCAAGACTCAGTTCAGTTGCTCGTTTCCACTTGAAATCTTTCTAAGTATCTAATCAACTACCTCTATTTATTTGCTTATACTTTGTATTCATTTATCTGTGTACAGATTGCAACTCACTAGAAGAATGTAAGCTCCTTGAGGGCAGGAGTCTTTTATTTTTTTTTCCATTTTGATCCCAAATGCCTAGCAGTGGCTGCCTCATAGAAGCTACTTAATAAATATGCTAAATTGAAATTGAATTGATTGTCTTAACATTAGTCTGTTTCAGCAGCAGCAAATAACCAAGTCTTGTTGAATTAGATGCAGTGTTGGGATTTATTTGACAATTAGACAACATTATTAAAAAAGAAAAATTCTCTTCCAAGTACTTTACAAAACACATTTTTCTTCAGTGTTGTCCTGGGAGAATTTTTTTCCTGCTATTTGGTCTTTGTTGCAAATCCTCCTCTTCTCCCCCATGCCCCCCCAACCTAATTCTTGCACACTAAATCTTCAAGGGTTTGATATAGGCCCTTTCTTAGTCTCATTTTTTTTTCTGCTTGCAGATGGGGTCCTCAGGACAATAATATCTGCAATATGAATTGCAAATCTTAATGGGCTATGTAAATGTTTCTCCTCTTCTTCTTCACCCTTTTTCTTCTTTTTCTGGTTGTTTTCATTGTTGTTCCTACAATTTCACTTAGAGAATTGTGAGTGTAGAATCATTTTCTTTGATCTTCTCCATTTTCAAGTTGCAGCCATGTTCTAGAAACTAATTTGGACAGAGAAAAGTACCATCCCTGAAGATTCTCATGCTAACACAGTCTGTAAGCACAAATAGGGATAGAGGTGAAAAGGTATTAATTATAGGCCCAGTATTTTTCATGGCTAAAACACATGTTCCTCTGATAAACAATGTCTGGGCCATTTTATAAAGAAAACATGATCCTTTGCTGTTAAACAGAACTCTGCTGGCTTGTTGTTATATGATTCATTTCCAGAGTTTATTTTAGCTCTAAAAAGATTGTAGATGATGACAATAACATTTAAAGTTTTACTCATATAATAATAAATGCCCACATTTACTATTTGCCTACATTTTGTAGAACCTTGTACTATAAACCAGGAGAGGTACAAAATTTTATACTTGATGGTCCTAATGAGAATTTTTTTTTAATCAATAAACATTTTAAAATGTCTCCTTCAGGCACTTTGATAGGTGTTGGGAATAAAAGCACAAAAAATGAAAAAAAAATATTCCCACCCATAAGAAGTTTACATTCTAACAGTGGAAAAAATAGCTACCTAACTACATAAGCATATAGAAAAAAAATCGAAATGCAAGGTCATTTGACAGGTACATACTAATAGTTGAGAGGATCAGGAAAAGTTTCATAGAGAGGAGAATACTTGAACTGCTTGTAAAAGGCAGAGGGGACTTCTATGAAATGGAGATGAGGAGGGAGTGCCTTCTGTGTATAACAGACAGTTAAGGACAAAGTTACAGGGATCAAGGATAGAGTGTGTGAGAGAGAAATAGATTAAAAAAAAAACAGTTTGGTTGTATTGCAGAATGCTACAGAGTAATATACAATGGAGCTTGAAAAATAATTTGGTATAAGGTTCTGAAGGGCTTTGGAAACTCAACATATGGTCTTATATTTGATTCTAGAGGCAATAGGAAGTCACCTGAGTAAACTGAGCAGTCAAATTACATGATCAGATCTGAGCATAAAGAAGATCTCTTGACAGTATCATGGGAGATGAACTGATGGCGAACTCCTTGAGGGCAGGGACTATCTTTTTCCTCTCTTTGTATCAACAGTGTTTAGCACAGAGCCTGGCACATACTAGAGGCTTAATAAATCTTGAATGAATGAATGAATGAGTGAACGAAATGGAAAGAGCCTGGAGGCAGGGAACACAAGGAGAAGGTCATTTTCATAATCCAGGCGAAATGTGACAACACCTTTAACATGGTTTTAACATGGTAGCTATAGAAAGAAGGTGTACGATGAGACAGACCTTGTATAGGTAGAAATGAAAAGATTTAGCAATTGATTAAATATGTGGGATGAGGGGGAGTGAGGAGCTGATTTGTTATGTCTAGGTTATAAATCTGGAAGAATTTGTGCATGGTTGCTCAGCTTTGTCACTTATTGCCATAGGACTTTGAGGTAGGTAAAAATGGCAAAATGGGTTATGTCTTTTGACTAGTGCATAGATTGTATTTAAATGAGACAGAGTTGCATGAAGCCATTTTCCTCATTCTCTCTTACAGAGTCATCAGAGTTCAGTGGGAAGAGAATTGACAATGGCCAGGGATGCAATGGATGCCTTTGGCATCTTTGAAGTCTATTAAAACTCTAAGCACTTCACAATGCCTGCTTCAGTCGTTTTCATGGACCATTGGAACAAGTTGTTAACATTCACCTATTCGTGGGCAGGGAAAAAGGCTCACATGCTTGGGGTAGACATCTCCCTATCTCAACAGTGGGTTTAAGGCCCTTTGTTTACCCACAAAGTGTTTTAGCCTACCTGCCAAAATGGTTTTACAAGGGTGTGGCCATTGCACATGCTACAGCTTCTTGGAGCCACAGGTGAGAGTTAAGTGCCAGGTGGACACCAAAGGCTGAAGGCAAACCTGAAAGAGGCTCAAGCAGTCCTCACATGAGAGGTTCTAGTCCTCCCTTAACACCCTGTACACCTCCTACACTAGGATTGGATATGTGGGTCTGTGAATAATCTGCATAGTGATCCCGTGGGAGCAAATAAGGTGGCCAAAAGTGTAGAGAAAGAAGAGAGGGAGATGTAGGAGAACACACACACACACACACACACACACACACACACACACATATACTTAAGGATTTTGGAAGATGTGCTATGAAGAACCAACAAAGGAGACTGAGAATGAGTGGTCAAATGGTTTGGGGAAAACCAGGAGAGAGCAGCATCCTGAAATACCAGAACATAGTTGTCCCTTCCGTGACTTTCCTCACTGTGGTTTTGATATGCAGCAGGTTGGTATAAGAAATTAAAGGGCAATTTTTTGGGAGTTTTGTGGAAGCTGCAAATGACACACAAAGGCTAACAGATGACACAGAAAAAAGTTTAGAAACTCTGAAATGAAAAAAATAAGTGTATGGTATTGCATAATATCAACCCACATTTTACAAGGTATAGTAAACATTCCATAAAAGAAAAAGAAAAGATTCAGACTTTTTCCCTGGTATGGAGGAAATGCCAAAAAAATGTATGTGGATTCTCCAGATCATGCGGTGCCATGTCAGTAACCCAGCCATATAGAAGGGATAATTATAGAGAGATTTTCCAGGAAGAGAGGGTGTTAAACAGTTTCAAAAGAAGCAAAGGGGTCCAGAAAGTAAAAATCAACTGTGCTGAATAAAAAATGAGTTTGAGAGATAGAAAACAAAGTGCTTCTGTGAACTGGTTCTCAGAACCAGAGAATTAATGATTTTAAGATTCTACAATTTTTAAATTTGTCTTTCAAGAGCAACATTAATTTGTTTATTTTCCAAAAATCAATCATATTAATTTATCAGGGTGTTATAAACAGGGCACAGACGCAGGAATCCTGTCATCAGTCAATACTCTATTCAACCAAAGTGATTATCCTCAAGTACAAATCTGACCAAGGCACCCTCTACTTAATAAACTCCAATGACTCCCTATTACCTCCAGGTTCAAATGTAAAATCCTTTGGTGTTTGAAGCCCTTCACAATATGCTGTCCTCCACCTTTCCAATCTTCTTTTACCTTGCAACCCCCACCCCCAATGCCCTCTGAACTTCAATCCAGTAATTAGCACTGACTTTCTTACTATTCCTCCTTCTAGTGACTATAGGGTTTTTGTTTGTTTGTTTGCTTTTTGGAGGGCAATTGGGGTTAAGTGACTTGCCCAAGTCACATGGCTAGTTCTTGTGTTAAGTGTCTGAGGCTGAATTTGAACTCAGGTCCTCCTGACTCCAGGGCCAGTGCTCTATTCACTGAGACACCTAGACACCCTCGACTATAGGTATTTTCATTAGCCATCTCCCATATCTAGAATGCTTTCCCCTCTCCTTCTCTCTGTCTCCTGGCTTCCTTGCCTTCCTTCAAGTCTAAGCTAAAATATTACCTCCACCAAGCTGTTCTCAGTCCCTCTTAATTTGAATTCCTTCCTTTTGCTGGATATTTCCTGTTTATCATGTGCATAGCTTGTTTGTACAAAATTGTTTGCATGTTGTCTCCTCTATTAAATTATGATCACCTTCAGAGTAGGGAATATTTTTTGCCTTTTTTTTGTATTTCAAGCTGTCAGATAGTAAGTCAATAAACATTTATTAAATGCAAATATGTTCCAGGCATGATGCTTGGTGCTGGGGATACAAAGAAAGGCAAAAAATCAATCTCTGCCTTCTGGAAGCTTACAATCTAATAAGGAAGACACATACACATTAGGAGGGGGTAAGCAGGATGATTTAGCAGCACTCTAATGGTCAGCATGGTATAGTGAAATGAGTGCTGAACTTGAACTTAGTCACAGACATCTGGATTCAATTCTTTTTATATGCTCTGTGTCCATTGGCAAAACACTTAATATTTTTGAGCCTCAGTTTCTTCACTTGAAAAGTCACCATGATAACTTATAAGCACAGGTTAGTAGTAAAAAAGATTGCTAATGCATGTAAAGGGTTTGCAAGCCCTGAAGCAGTATATAAATGTGAGTTTTCATTACAATTATCATGAGTAGTTTCTTCCTTCATCTGCATCCTCAGGCCAGTCAGTGACTTCTTTTTTTTAAACCAATTTACAGTTTGAGACCAAAGCCTCAATCATTTTCACTTTGTGGAGATCTGTGAGAGGAAGCCCAAGGAAATGCTTTGTTTGGCCACCGTCCATGTAATTAAATACAGCTCTTCCGGTCAGAGCTTTGACACCATTGGCAGCTTGGGTTTCACTGGAAGCAATATTATCTGACCCAGTAATTGTAAGCTTCCTTTTCATCACTTTGAGGCAGAGATGGCTCTTCCCTGACTTTTTAAAAAATGATTTGTTAATGTCATCTGACTATATCTGAGTATTTTAATTTGACTTGATTTGAATGCCATATTTGACACTGTTGATTATGCCACCCTCCTGAAGTATTTTAAATATGATGCCAACTTTGTTGAATCAACCTTGAGCACATATCATTCATGTTTACTCAATAGCCATAAGCCACTCTCTCTGAGAGTTGGCTGGGCCACTCTCCAGGGTTAAAGCAATTTGTAAGGCTGCTTCCTAATTATAGTAATAATAATGTTAATAGTGCTTCGAAGTTTGCAAAGCACAATAGAATTGGGAGGTAGTAGATACTGGGATCATTCACACCTTTTTGCTAATGATTTGTCTGATTATCAGAGAGGGTAAATGACCCAAGAAGAAAAGTGTGGGTCAGTAGAAAGAGTGCCACATTTGGAATCAGGTCAGGTTTGAATAAGAGCTCTTGCTATCCATCTGACAGTGTAAGGAAGGTACTTAAGAACTCTGGGCTTCAGTTTTCTCATCTATAAAATCAGGGGTTGGGCAAAGTGACTTCTAAAGTTCCTTCAAGGTCTAGAATTCAGGGGTGGGGAAGCTGCAGACTCAAGGCCACATGTATCCTTCTAGGTCATTGGGTGTAGCCTTTTGACTGGGTCCAAGTTTTACAGAACAAATCTTTTTATTAAGGAGATTTGTTGTGAAGTTTGGATTTAGTCAAAGGTCCACACTTGAGGACATGTGACCTCAAGGCCACAGGTTCCCCAACCCTTGTACTGTGACTTATTCAGGATCCCACAACTTATGGTTTCTGAACCAGGATTTGAAATGAAATCTAACTACAAGATCTCTGTTTTATCCATTATATGACTCTGATAATCTGTCGATTTCTTTTAATCTAAGAATAGAATGTCAGAGCTGAAAGAGAATGTAGAAATAATGTTTTCCAACCCCTTTGTTTCAAAATGGAAACTGAGCCACATAGAGAAAGGCGATGAAATTGCTAAACAAAATAAAAGACTGAATAAGATTTCAGGGAGGATGTTTAAATACTAAAGAGAATATCATTTTAAAAGTAATTTCAATGTATTTTATTTATTATTAAAATTATTGACATTATAAATAATTCTTATTAATTAATTTCTCTATTTGATAACATATACTTAAGAGTTTGAGTTCCCATAAGATGAAAATTATAAATTATTTCTGTTGAAAAAATTTGTAGTTCAGAGTTTTCATGAATTTCAATATTTTTCGCCTAGTGTTATGCTTAAGATTTTCTTGTTTTTCGTTGAAATTGAGCTTCACAAGAATAAGGCATAAATGAAGTGGTCCTTAGTTCCCTGACAAATAGTGAGTTACTAGGAAATGAGATATAAATGATCATGAATGAAAGATGATAATAATAAAGACATGGAGTTTCAGAGTTCAGAATACCCAGAAAAATTAAGTGACTTGCCCAAGGTCATGAAGAAGTAAGTGATATCCCAGATTTTGATTTTTTGACTCTAATTGAGACCTTTTTTCCACTGCCCCATATTATCACCAAGTAATTTGCATCCATACTGAAAGCATTATGGACAAATGATAAACCAGTGTCTGTCTGTAGTTTTTCAGTGATGGGGAACTCACTACCTTATGAAGCTGACCACTCCATTTTTTCATACAGTTTAAATTGCTAGGTAGTTCTCTTCCTGGGCAAGTCACTTAATCTCTTTTTACCTTAGTTTCCCCAAATGCAAAATAGAAATCAAAACAGTACCTATTTCCAACAGCTGTCATGGGGATCAAATGAGATACTATTTGTAACCACAGTGCCTGGCACATAATAGACACTTACAAAGCACTTATTCCTTTCCCTTCCCTGTCATGTGACTGTGACATTTGCTTTCCCTTAACATCTTCCTATTTTCCATTCTGTCTTGTGGAGTGAGAGTAAGTTTAATTCTTCTTTCCAATGATAACCTTACACATATTTAAAGATGTAGTATGCTCCCAACCCCTCCTTAAATGTTCTCTTTTATAGGGTAAACATGTCTGTTATCTTCAATCAAACAATCAACAAACATTTATTAAGGGTTCAGTATGGTCCAGTCACTGTTCTAGGTCTTACAGATAAGAAATTCATGATATTAAAAGCTAATAACATCCAAACAGCAATAACGATAATGTGTATAGTGCTGATTTACAAAGTACTTTATGAATATTATCTCATTTTATTTCATAACCTGGGACATAGGTTCTATTATTATCCCCATTTTACAGATGAGAAAACTGATGTAGACAGAAGGTAAGGGACTTACCTAAGGTTATGCAACTAGTAAATGTTTAAAATCAGATTTGAACTCAAACCTTCTTGGGTCCCAGTTCCTGACCTCAAGGAATTTACATTCTACTAGTTCCCTTATGGCATAACTTCCAGTATCTTCAATACCCTGATCACTCTTTTTGGATCTTCTATAGTTTGTTAATGACCTCCCTCTGCACCCCTGTCCCACCCCCCATAGAAACCATAAAGCATGATTTCATTAAAATATTCTATAACTCAGATTCCTTATTGATTTCAAAATAGTTTCCATTCAATAGGCTCCCAGTGGTAAAATCATGCTTATTACCATTCATTCTTTTTTGTACATGGGTTTGGATCCAGATCTGTATTATTATCAGTATTGTGAATTTCCCTTGAGGAAACTTCTTTCATTGGCAAATTACAATTACTCTGCAACTTACTAAGAGAATTCCTCAAGGGAGGTGATGGGAGAATGAGACATTGTGTGACTTGCTCAGGGTCACAGAGTACATCTCAGTGATCTAAAACAAGGCCTTCTCAATGGCAATTGGTTTTCTATTTACCCCACCTTATTGTCTCTCCTATATTATTATTACTCCTATAGTATTATTACTAAAAGCAATTGTACTTTAACATAATCTTTAACATCACTCTCAAATGCTTCTTTTTGTGAATGAAAGTGTGGATACAACAACATACAGAGCTCAAAAGCTGAAAATATTTGCCCTGGCCATGACAATGCTCTATGAAGTATCATTGGAATTTCTTTTCTTTAAAATATTGTAAATCATGAGCCCACTCCTGTCAACAGATTGAAAAGGGGGGTTGCTAAATTCCATGAATACTTACAATATTCTTAACTATGCAAATGAAGATAATAAGAGTAATTAAATTGCATGCTTGGAAGCACAAAGTGATTATCATTTAGTGTGATGAACATTTCTTCAACACTAACATACAATTGATTGTCTATATTAATGAATGGAATGGAATGATAAAAGAAAACAATAATAATAGTTTATAATTTTATATGACTTTAAGATTTACAAAGCATTATTCTCACACCAAAACTGCCTGGCAGGTGGTGTAAGCATTACTATTCCAATGTAAAAGCTGAAGAAATTTGGCAGGTGAGAGATTAAATACCTTGGTTATGGTTGCATAGTTCCTAAGTGAGAAAGCTAGAATTCATAATATTTCATGATTAAAATATACTTCAGTATGTATCTATTCAAACACCTTCTTGAAAAAGAATCCCTTCTTTCATATACACAGCCAGTGATCAGGTAACCTTTCCCTGAAGAGCCCCAATAAGCAAGCACCTTCTACCTCTGAAGTTTCCCCATTTTATTTTATAGGCAGATACAGAAGGAAGATGGAGTTTTGTTTGTGGCTGCTGTGATGGCAAAGTTGACCAGTGTTGCAATGCAATATTCTAGATAACTGTCTATTGTAATATAGGTAAACTTCTTCTGGAAAGTAAGAAGGAGTACCTGTACAATCAATTTGCCACTTGGAGGCAGGTAGTTGACACATGGGATCATGTCATATGGATCTTTCAAAGATAGTCACTCTGATGGACATGAAAAGAATCATTGAACAGACTGCCTTATCTTAGTTAAAGGGTGGTCCTGTATGTGCTAAAATACAATATCATGGCTTCCATGACCAGATGGATAAGGAACTTGATGGTGAGATCTATGATAACACCTCTTTGTGCCTGAGATGGAGAGTAGCTATATATCATGGGAACTTAGGAAGCTGATGAACAGGGAGACCAGAGTGTTTCAGGGACCATCAACATGTAGTCTCCTTAAATGAGAGGACTGCATAGATTCAAGGTATCCTGATTGTCCTCCTCTAAGTACTCTTCCATTTATTAATTTCTTTCCTACTAATCTCTAGATATTGTCAATAATTGAGTGCAATGAAATAATTACCTCTATTCCTGGATACTACATCTCTCACATGAACTTTTTGATTGCCAAAATAATATTGATTCTTATTGGGCTTCCTGCTCCCTAAAACTCTTTTCTCTGAAATCTTACCTTATCAATTTCCCCTTTAAAGAATAAATTTGTTATTTTGTCCTCAAATATGAGACTTTTTATTTATCACTATTTTAATATTATCAGATTTGGCCCAACCCTTATTTTTGTCAATTCTTTTTTTTCTTATTTAGCTCTATCATTCAACATATAAGACACTACTTATAACTTTTTCATCTAAAAATTCCATTAACCTATGCGCTTGTTCATATAACAGGCAAGAATTTCAAATAGCATAAGGCCAAGCAAACAAACCTGGAATACTCCACTTGGGAACCCTTTAGAAGTTGATCTTGAATTATTAATTACTCTTCTTTTCGTCCAGTTACCCAACCAGTTCCAGATCCAGCTAAGTGTATTAGAGTATAGACCAAACATCTCTCATCAACAAGAATTGCATGAAAGACTTTGCCAAATGCTTTGCTAAAATCTAAGTAAATATTCTCTATGTCATTCTCTTGATATACTAATTTATTACTCCTGTCAGAAAAGGAACTGAAGTCAGGGTGTCATATTGTGTTCTTGTTGGAGCCATGATGGGTTTCTCTGTTCACAATTTCTTTTGCTAAATATTCACTGACCATCTTTTAAATAATATGCTGAGAACCTTTCCAGAAATCAAAGCTAACCTCACTGTCCTACAGTTTCCAGTTTCCATATTCTTCCCTTTTTAGAAAATAAAACAGTGCTATTCTTCAGTTTTGTGGTAGCTTTCTCATCCTTCGTATTCTTTCAAAGATCATGGACAGCTACTCAGAATTTATATCTTCTAGTTCTTTCAATACCTTAGAATGCAATTCACCTAGGACAGATGGCCAGAATTTATTATGGTCTTTAGGTGCTTATGTTCCTATTTCCTTATTCAGCATTGGTATTCACTCCAAATGAATGACTTTTGTTTTGGCCTTTACAAAGATCACTTTCTTTTTCAGCCATCTGAAGAGAGGAAGCCAAATCTTGTCAGGAAGGGTTAAGCCAACTATGACCTTTTGAATATTTCCTTACTTATTTTCCCTACTAGTTCCACTTTTGTAACCACAGCCAATCAAAAGCCTCTTTCTTACCACATGGTTAGCAGACTACAACCAGTTATAGAATGTCTATTCATGCTCCAATGACTCTTTAAGGCAATTTCGTTAAACATTGTCACAAACCTGCCAGAACTAGGTCCCCCAGCCTCTACCAAGGAGGAATTGTATCAGTAGTACTATAGCCATACTCATAAGAACTGGATTCTTCATAAGAACCATTAATTTCTCAAAAAAACAATGAATGAATGCCTATGAAAATGACAAAAGAAGATCATAAAATATAACGGAACATTCCAATTGAGTTCAGGAACCTGGATTGCTTACAGTAGAGTTTTGGTGATTAAGATATGATGCCATGGAGCATTAAGCAACTGAGGAAGTTTTATTTTATTCATAGAGACTCAGGATGAGAGTGATTATTCCAATATAAATATCATGAATAATATTTATTTTATCCTAAAAATTCATGTCTGTATTCACTTAATGCCCCATTTCTGACACCTGAATGTAACTGTATATTATGTTGATAACTTTTCCTTTTATTTTTCTTTCTGTCTTAAATGATGTTCTTCTTTTAGCTGTGGCTTATCCAAAAAAAAGGAAAAAAAAAGAAAGAAAAAAGAAACTTGCAACATCTGGAACTGCTTAAAATCAATTTCTTTTCTAACTTTATTTTTTTGCTCCGTAACTAAAAATGGACTCACCAATTTAACATCATGTGAGGTTGTTTTTAAAGCCCCTCCTCATCTTTTTTCCCCTCATAAAATAAATAAATAAATACCATCTGGTCTAACAGCTTAGTTGCCAGTGATCTGCCTGGAGCGATCAGAAACTGCCAGATAGTCAGCATAGAAAATATGGTTTCAGAAAGAAATTCTAATGGAGCCCTTTCTGTAACATTGCTTGGCACTAAGCCAAATGGCCATTCCATGCAAATGCTGTCTCATCTCCCAGCAACTTACAGAAAATCACAAATGTGTGATATTAGCCTTGCCTTGGCTTAATGCAGGAACAATAAAAATTCAATGGACTCTTGGCTAATGAAACTTATTGGCATCTTATGCAATTGGATCAGCCCATTTTTAATGGTGGAGGGGAATATTTTGCAAATCATTGAATCTCTTGCTTGGTTATCTTTTTCAGATGGCATCTTGTTTCTCATTCATGACCATCAGAAAGCAACAGAGGAACCATAAGGAAATGGAGAGCACTGAGGCCAAGAGGAGTGATTATCTCATCTCTTGGTGGTTATTCAGTAAGAACTGGAAGGAGGAGGGAAAAGGAAGCATTAAAACAAACAAACAAACAAATAAGCAAACAATAGTTGGCCTAGTCCTTCTTGTTTAGGTTTGGTCTCTTTGGCTTGCTCCCTTTTGTAATTGATCTTCTGGTGAGAGAACAGAGGTAATGCTATAAGGGGAGAGTTATTGGACCCTCTTTTTTTTGCCAAATGCTTTATTAACTTCTGGTTTACATCATTCATTTCTACCAGATTTTGAGTTACAATTTTTCCCCCATTTTTCCCCTAACCACCACCCCAGAATAGCAGTCCCACAGCAGACCCCCTCCTTCAATCTGCTCTCTCCCATATCTTCTTCCATAACTCCTTTGACTTTTCCATTAGGCAAGGTGAATCCTTGTGCCCCAATGCCTGCACATCTTATCTCCCAGTTACATGCAAAATAGTATTAATAATAGTATATATATATATATGAAACATTTAATTTTAAAACTTTGAATCCCAGATCCATTCCCTTCATCCCTTGTCACCCACTCCCACTGGGAAGATAAGCAATTCAGTATATGTTGTACATGTTTAGCTATGCAAAACATTATCATAGTAGATATATTGTAAAAGACTGGATATATTTCCCTTCCACCCATCCCACCCCCTACCTGGTCCATTCCCTATTTTGATTCTGTCCCTCATCAAAAGTGGGTGCCTCCAACCTCCCCTCCCCCCAACATGCCCTTCCCTCCATCATTCCTCCTCTCATCCCCCTCCCACCTACTCGCCTGCAGGGTGAGATATCCCATTTAGTATGTATGTCATTCTCTTCCTGAGCCAAATTCAATGAGAATATGGTTTTGCTTTTTTGCCTTCCTGTTCTTCCCCTCCTCTGCAACCACTTCCCCTTGCTTTTTCTACATGAGATAGTTTACCTCCCACCCCATCTCTCCCCATCTCCTCTTTTCACATTCCTCTCTCACCTTTTAACTTCACCCCTTAAGTATCATCCCTTCCCACTAAATTCTACCTGTGGCCTCTATGCATGGATACCTGTAAACATATATACATACATTCACATATGTATTCATATGCCTATATACCCTTCTTCAATTATTTTCATACTGAGAAAGGTTTCATCAGTCAAAGTTATTGTTTTTCCATAGAGGAATGTAACTAGGTCAACTTTGATAAGCTCCTTTTGATTTCTTTTCCCTGTTTACCCTCTCAAGTATCTCTTGCTTCTTGTGTCTGAATGTCAGATTTTCTATTCAACTCTGGCTTTTTCCTCAAGAAAGCTTGAAAGTCTTCTATTCCACTGAATGACCATGTTTTCCCCTGAAACAAGATACTCAGTTTTGCTGGGTAGGTAATTCTTGGTTTTAACCCCAGGTCCTTTGTCCTGCAGAATATCATATTCCATGCCCTTCAATCCCTCAGTGTAGAAGCTGCCAGGTCCTGTGCTATTCTGATTGTGTTTCCACAATATTGAAATTATTTCTTCCTGGCTGCTTGTAGTATTTTCTCCTTGATCTGGGAATTCTGGAACCTGGCTATAATATTCCTGGGAGTTTTCTTTTTGGGATCTTTTTCAGGAGGTGATCTGTGGATTCTTTCAATCTCTATTTTGCCCTCTAGGTCTAAAACATCAGGGTAATTTTCCTTGAGAATTTCTTGAAGATGCTTTCTAGGTTCTTTCTTTGATGATGGCTTTGAGGTAGTCCAATAATTTTTAAATTATCTCTCCTGGATCTCTTTTCCAGGTCAGTGGTTTTTCCCATGAGGTATTTCACATTGCCTTCTATTTTTTCAATTGCTCGGATCTGTTTAAAAGCATCTTGATTTCTCATAAAGTCACTAGCTTCCATTTGCTCCATTCTAACTCTGAAAGAATGAATCTCCTCAGTGAGCTTTTGAAATTCTTTTTCCATCTGGCAAATTTGCCTCTTTAAGGCATTCTTCTCCTCATTGCCTTTTTGAGCTTCTTTTGCCACTCGAGTTAGTCTATTTTTTAAGATGTTATTTTCCTCAGTCAGGCTGTTGACTCTCATTTCATACTTTTCCTGCATCACTCTCATTTCTCTTCCCAATTTTTCCTCCACTTCTCTTATTTGGTTTTTACAATCCTTCTTAAGGTCCTCTATGGCCTGTAACCTGCTCATATTTTCATTTGAGGCTTTTGGTGCAGGATTTCTGACCTCACAGTCCTCCTATTCCATGCTTCCATCCTCTTAGCCCCCAAAATAGGAGTCTAATTTTGGATTTTTCTGTTTATTTTGTTTCCTTTGCCTAGGCATGTTGCCACTTAATTACTTGACTTTTGGGCTTGTTGCCACAGTAGGACTCTGCCACCCAACAGGGTAGCTTCCATCCCAATTGTTGGGGTTTTCTCACCTTCTGGAGGTATTATTTGGGTGGCCTCTGTGAAGCCTCCACATTCTCTGGCAAGCTGGACACATGCCAAGACCTCCACCCCAGACCACAATCCAGATCCAGGGAAGTTAAAGCAAGCATGATTACCCCCTAGACTGATCACCGGATCCCCCTACAGTCCTCAGGCCAGGAGCTGAAGCTGCAGCTGAGGCTGCAAAATGGCAGCTGGGCCATGGCTCCTTCTCGACCCCAGGGGAAGAAGCTGACGCATTCCCAAATACTGGTCTCAAAGTCCATAGGGCACTAACCTCTCACTTTGTCCTAGGCATATCTGTGTTGATAATTCTGGAAAAGCCACACTGTAGTTGCTCTGGGGTCCCTCCAGCAGGCTGCTGGTCTGGCCGCCCTGGGGCTAAAACCTCCAACTCAAGGGGTCCTGGGCTCAGCTCCCAGAGTGCTGTACTGGCCACTCTCTGCTGGGCTGCTAGGCTGTCCTCAGGGAGAGTTTAGCTTTTCTGTGTCATTCTGTGGGTACTGGAGCTCCAGAGGTTGTTTACAATCCCCCTTTTAAGGGGGCAGCTAGGTGGTGCAGTGAGTAGAGCATAGGCCCTGGAGTCAGAAGGACCTGAGTTTGGATCCGGCCTCAGACACCTAATGCACACAAATAAAAACCTAGCTGTGTGACCTTGAGTAAGTTACTTAACCCCAATTGCCCTCCAAAAAAAAAAAGTATCCCCCTTTTACATAATTTTGAAGTGGTGTTGGCTGGAGTGCTGTGGAAGTATTATTTCTACTCTGCCATCTTCTCTTGGACCCTCTTAAGTTGAGGCCAACGTGTCTTTGTCTTGGTGTTTGTTCTTTCATTTTAGGTAAAGAAAATTGGAAACCACAACCCTCTGAATTTCAAGAAAGCAGGGCAGTGAACTATTCAAGGTCTAAGATCCCAAGAGATCTTTCATCAAGTTCATGCTGGTTTCTGTAACCAGCCTAGCTTCAACTTTCCAAGAAGCTACCTCTCACTAGTTGACAGGAGAACTCACCAGGCAGTAATGACACATTTCAGACAGCTAGGTAGCACAGTGTATAGGGTATTATACTTTGTGTTAGGTAACTTGGGTTCAATTCATGCCTCAGACCCTAACTATCTGTTGACTCTGGACAAATCACCTTTTCCTAGGCTTCAGTTTTCTCATATGTTAAAGGGAGATAAATAGTAGATATCTACTTGGTTTTTGTAAGGATCATATTTAAAAAAAAATGCAAAGGGCTTTATAAACCTTAAATCAGTAAATTCCATGTATAAAATCCATTAATAGTTTTCATCAAATCTTTGCTTGTACCTTTCCAGTGGTAAAGGATTCACTACCCATAAAAGCAGCTTGTCCTTTTGTTGCATAGCTCTAATTATTAGTAAGTTATACCCCCCCTTCTGAGTTTGGTCAAAATATTCTTTTCTGTAACTTCTGTCCATTGCTGCCAGTTCTGATGTGACCAAACATAAAAAGGTCAGCCATTCATACACAGGGAAATTACTTTTATCACATCTACCATTCTCTTATCTTTTCACCTACCATTGTTTCTTTAAGTTGGAAATAATTTTAGTGATCATATTGTCCAACCTCCAAAGATTATATAGTTTAGATGCATAAGGGATATTAGAGAATATCTTGTCCAACAATCTCATTTTAGAGGTACTGAAAATGAGTCTTAGAGAATTCAAATGATTTTTCTAGTGTCATGTTATGGGAATGGGAATTTAAGATCTTCCCTGCCCATAGGCCCTTTGATAGGCTTAAGTGACTTAGAATCTTGCTTGATTCTGCCCACTAAATAGCCTGAATGTGGTCACATGGAGCCTATGGCAGGAGGCTTGTTTTTCAGGAATGCCCACACTCGTTTGCTTTTTAATTGGGCAGTGAGTCAAGAAGACTGTGACGCTCTCTGAGCCAGGAGAAGGCTATATAAACCCCTGATGTGAGATTTTGTTTTGGGGCTCACCTTGAGAAGAGTTGTGATTTGACCAGAGGAGACTCTGGGCAGCCGTTGAGAGCCCTCCGGCTTTGAAAACCCAGATGTTGGTGCTTCCCTCTCTGGTAAATGAATAGGTATGGATGTAATTGTCAGATAGTTGGAAGTCTGTCTGCTGATTTGTTTCTCTGTCTGTATTTTTTGTTTGCTTGTAACCTCTGTAATTCTCTGTAGTTCAGGGTGCTGACTTTTTCCCCTGATCTAGGTAAATGACATATGTTTGATTAAAGCAAGATCATTAACCCATTTTGAGTTGCTTTCCTTTAGAAAAGCAGATTTCAGAACCTGTGTTGGCAGCCACCCTGGATATGCTAGGGTGCTTGCTGCTACAGGCCATTGGATAAATAGAAGAATCAGAATTCAAATATGGATGTCTCTTTACTCTAAGTTCAAATCTCTTTTCACTGAACTCTACTGGCTTTCCTTTTATGGCATCAGAAAACAGCCTTCTTTTCTTCATAATGGCTATATAACTTCAGAATGTATGGTATTTTTCAGAAATGTGTTTATTCAATGAATAAATTAATGACCTTTATGTTAGACACACCCTCTGAAAAGTCTGAGAATGGTTTGGGGAACACTCACTTCACTGGTTCTATTATTTGTCACTCACTCAAGGTGAGCCAACAGTTTCCTTAATAAGAACTCATAAAGCTCAAAGGAGATATAAAAGTGCCTTGAGGTCAGGATCAGATTAATTGCTTTTTTTTTTTTTTAGTCCCCAGTTATAGGCATATAGTAGTAACAGAACATTTATTGTATGGATATGCATTGCATTTCTTTTTCTCAATACCTTTCATTAGACCAGAGGTTCCCAAACTTATTTGGCCTACTACCCCCTTTTCAAGAAAAAAAAAAAAAACATTACTCAGTGTCCACCTAGAAATTTACTTTTCAAAACCTTTTAACAGGTGGTTTTTAAAAATTTGCATAATTTAAATATACACATATATTTTAAAATGATACATCTTAAATTTAATAATTTATTGTAAATTTGTGATTTTTTTTCCCGCATTGAAATTTGATGATGCAGTTTTGTGTTATGTAACCATATAGTATCATGTTGTAAACAAGTCCTCACACACACCTATTCCTCTGATGCATGTGGGACTTCTTGACAATGTATGACATGCTTGCCTGCCAACGTTTACTTGTTAAGACCTGTAGGTGGACTCAATTACTGATGGATTATAATTTGCATTTTGTGTGTTTATTTGGAAATAACGTAATCACTATAACTTTAACTCTGTTACACAGCAGATGAAACGTGTACAAATGTTTTTTTTCACAATTTTCTTCTCTTTTCTGCTTTCCTTATGCTTACACCACCCTCTCATTTTTATTCAATGCCCCAAATTGCACCTGAGGCTTCTACCACACAACTGGACCCTTCTAACACCTCCCATTGGGGTGGTATCACCCACTTTGGGATCCTCTGCAACCCTGTTTTTCCTTTCCACTACTCATTTCTCTTTGCTTACTATAACCCAGCTTCAAGCACCATTGTCCTCCATGGTTCTTGGTTCTATTAATTTCACTCTTGCCACAGTTGTAACTCTACATCCCCTAGCTAAGATGCATCAATAGTATTCTCTAGAGCATTCTCTTAGCTGATTTTCATGTCATCTTCCAATGCCACTGTCCTGCTTTGCTCTGTCTGAAGTTAATTTCCTTTGTTGATGTCCATAATGTATCTATTGTCCAGCAGATGGTGGTCATCACCCTTTATGAGGAAGCAAACTTTCTCATTGGATCACCTGGAGCAAATACTATTGAGTTCTTGTACCTTTCTTCTTTACAAACATATTGGAAATGCTTCATTTCTAACATTAGGGCCAGAATGCGACTATTCCTCCATCTCCCCTTCTCTTCTTACCATGTTGCAGTTTTGCATAGCTCTTATTCTTTTCATTCCATTTTCCCCTTAGGGTACTATTGAAATATTTCTTTTTTATTTTGTTTTTGGAGGGGTAAGGCAGGGGCAATTGGGGTTAAGTGACTTGTCCGAGGTCACACGGCTCGTAAGTGTTATGTGTCTCAGTCTGGATTTGAACTCAGGTCCTCCTGACTCCAGGGCCAGGTGCTCTATTCACTGTGCCACCTAGCTGCCCCCATATATTCCTTTAAAAATGTTCTCTATCTTCAACTTGATATAGGGTCATGATAAATTATTACTGTTTGCCTCCTCTGCTCTCTAAGACCTGGACAGCCTGTCTCCTGCTTGTATTAACAAACTCTCACTGAGTTTTTGGTTTGTTTGGACATACCAGCTCTTTCCTGGTGTCTAGTTCCATCTCTTGTCTTCCTCTGTGGCAGCTTGATTGGTTCATTAAAATTATTTTGGGGCTGTTATCAGACAGATCTCCAAAACTTAAGGAAATTAAGAACCAGTTATACCCAACATAGGTATCTGCCAAAAGTTATGAAGAAGTGAATGAATGAATGAACTATTCGTCAGTGATTCACTACTAAATACATAGAAAATATCAAAATATTGCTAAACATAACTCATTCACATCGAGATTCATAGTTTTAAAGCATATTTCTATTCATATTATCTTGTTTTAGTCTTATGATAGTGGATCCCACAGAAATTAGTTTATCTATTTTACAAATTCGAGAAGATCTCTTATAGATGTATGAGGATTGGAGACATAAAATGACCTTCCCAAGATTACCAAGCTAGTCATTGCTATAACTCAGGTCTCCATATTCCTTTTCAGTGATTTTACCATTATGTCACAATAAAGGGATATTAAAACCTTATGTGTGAAAAGAGAAACATTAGACTGCAAATAGTTCAGCTAAGCCATGAAAAGGAATGTGAAATGAATGGCATTGCTAATAAAGCTGAATACAGAGGGTGTTTAAAATCAGACCTTAGCAAGAAAAATGAAGAGAAAAGCTATCGTTAATTAAGGAATACTTTAGGTTTCCCAGAAATAGTTCTGTTCAGAATTGTGTTAGGGAACATGATCTTTGAAAAATGAGACGATACCCAGATAAGTAGGAGATGACAAAGCATTTTGTGGCATAATTAAGGGAATTAGTTAATGTACATATTTTTAATTGAAAAAGTTCAGTGAAGATGAAATATGACAAATGGATGGGCAGAAAATTAAAGGACAAAATTAGAAAACAATGTTTTCTTTAAAAAATATATCCTTACTCTTAATGCTCCTAAACACATTGAAGTACTAATTCAATATGGCCTAATTATTGCTCTGTCACTAATTAGGTATGCAATGTTAAACAAGTCAGTTGCCTTTTCTTTGCCTTAGTTTCCTAATTGTGAATGGAAAAATATAATAGACTAGGATAATGAATGGTTCTTAATCTTGTGTGTGTGTGTGTGTGTGTGTGTGTGTGTGTGAGAGAGAGAGAGAGAGAGAGAGATAGACAGAGACAGAGAGATAAAGAGAGAGACACACAGAGACAGACAGACAGACACAGAGACACAGAGAGACAGAAACAGAGAGACACACACACACAGAGACAGAAATACAGAGAGACAGAGATAGAGAAAGACAGAGGGAAAGAGACACTTACAGAGAGAGACAGAGAGGCAGAGGGAGAGACAGAGAGAATCTCTTTACCCCATTGACAGCAGGCTGGTGAAACCTATGTACCTTTCTTCTCAGAATAATGTTGTTAAGTAATTGAGGAGGTACTAAATTACAATTTGTGATTAGTGAAAATGAAGATATATATATATATATATATATATATATATATATATGTAAATATGTGTGTGTCTGTGTGTGAAACTAAAGATTATATACATATGTATATACAAACCCCATATCCTTTTCAAGTCCATAGACCCTCTAAAATCAATCCACCGGTCCCAAAAAAAGAACCCACAGACTAGAAGATCTGGGAATGAAATGCCTTTCTTCCAGCTCCAGCATTTTATGTTCTAATGCTCTAAGATCCCTTCCAGTTTAGAACTCTGCAGTATGGCTCTAGCCTCACATTGCAGACCTCTTTCCTCTTGCTTTCTTTCAGTTACTCTGTATTGTCCAAAATGGACATCGTGTCTTCTATGTCTATACAGTCACAGGGACCATTCCAGATGCCTCCAATGTACCACTTCCTTATATTGGCCTTTCACAAAATTGCATCAGCATGGCGCAGCTGAGGTGCTACATCCTTGAACACTTCCTTCATCTTTATCCTCCCACCCTGAGTGTTCTTTTCCTCCCTAAATATTCCCAGGAGATTTTTTTTTCACATTTTTTTTCTCCTCTAGGTTGCATACATAACCCCCTCCTTTTCACTCCCTCCCACCACAACCCCATACACAGCTCAGGGCAGAGACTGTTTCTTTATTGTCTTTGTATCTTCATGGCTTGGTACAGAATCTTGGGCATGACATTTTATAAATGTCGTTTGTAACTAATTAACTTATGCTCCCCCTGCAAGAATTACTTCACTTTGAACAAGTCCTAACAGAGCTAACTTTATGCAAAATTGAATGGTTAACATTGGGCTCTGGAACACTCTCTATGTCATCCTCCCCACCCCTACACCTGAGTTCATTCAGAAACAACAGGGGAAGTTGGGCAAGAAGAATGTCACCACTGAGGACACCCTGCTCCTTGACTTTCCCACTTGTCTGGATTGCTTGACCGTTCAGAGTGCTACAATGAGATTGAAGTCACCTGCTCCATTCTTTCGGATGAGATGGAGGATCATCCGACTTTTCCACTTACCCTGCCACACCCTTCTAAACTCCTCTAGGCGTTACCCTCTTCTCTGCCCCCATGTACTGTAGGACATTGGCACTATAATTTCAAGCCTAAAGACCAGTGGAACTTGCCATCCAACCAACTCACCAAGACTCTCCAGTTCTTTTTATTTGTGTGCTCAGAGCTTAGAATAGTGGGTGGCATAAAGTATTTTATTCATACTCATTTTGTATTTTGCATATTTTATCCATCCATCCATCCATCCATCCATCCATCCATCCATCCATCCATCCATCCATGCGTTGTCACTCCTACTCATTTGTATGCTTTTTAGATCTTCCATCATATATAACCACTTATGTAACCAACCTTGCTCTTCTCCTTCCTACCCACCTCCAAATGTCTCCCTTGCTGTCCTCAAGGACTCTCTACTAGCCTGATTCTTTTATTTTGTAAAGGGAGATAAAACAGTAGATAAATTGAATAATTCATTAAGAAACTTCATCCATGCAGACTGGAAACTCTTTTATAATTTGTAGTTTTAGAGAGTTCCCTGGGGACACTGAACGGTTGCAAGGGTGGGAAACCTGTAGCCTTAAGACCACATGTGGCTTTCTAGATCCTTAAATGTGATCTTTTGACTGAATTCAAATTTTACATGACAAATCTTTTTCTTTAATAAAATTTTTATTTGTTTTGTAAAATTTGGATTCAGTCAAAAGGCTGCACTTAAGGATCTAGAAGGCCGCATGTGGCCTCAAAGTCACAGGTTCCCTGCCCCTGAGTGTGTTGCCTACGATCATAATGTTGGAAATATAACTTAAGCCCATCTTCTGATTACAAGACTAACCCTCTATCCTCTCTTGGATGTTTCTGATTTCTTCATTTCAGTGTGAACAGCCTTCTTACCCAGGAGCTACCTCTGCCCTGTGATTATGTCTCCTGATTGGTGAGTCCGTGGCCTAGACCACAATTTCATAAGGTTGTCAGGGCATGAACACTGAATCTACTGTACCCCTCTTCACTCTTCAGAATAATCTACATCTTCACCATTGGCATTCTACCAATCTGGTGATCTCCACCAACCCTCCCTGTTTTAAAGATAGACTATTTAAGTGTTTCTTATGCACCAGATACTGTGTCTATTCCTGGAGATATAAACACACCAAAAAAAAGACAGTTTATACTGTCAAAGTTTATACCCTCGAAAATTATATTCTGATGGGAGAATAGCACAAAGAGAAAATCTGGAAAGTGTTGGGGGGAAGGGGGTTTGATATAAATGTATCCAAAAGAAAGGCAGTTGAAAGAAAGTACAGAGAATTGAGTCATGAGAGAAGTAAAACTTAGTTAGGGCCCCTCCTAAAATAGTGTTCTGAGTAGGTAGTTAGGAGAACAAGGCGTCAAGGCAGAGGGATCTCTAAGTTTGGAAGATGGGATGATCAGCAGGAAGAAAAGAAAACTTCTTGAGTATTGATTTATATAAACTTTGTATTTCTTTTGTAACAAAATCTATCCCCCACCTATAGCATGGGGATTTGCTGAGTTGCTTGAAGTGAAGCAGAATAGATATCTCTAGCCTCTTCTCTCCCCCATCCTTCTTGAAGGGAGATTTTAATTCCTTCCAGAAGGGGAAGCAGGAGTTTAAGGACAGAAGCTTAGTCACTATGTTCTCCTCAGAGAGAGGCAGTCATGTGCTAGAAATATGTCTATCTGCTTCCATAAATCTTATTTTTTAGGGGATGTGGCTTTCATGTTTAAAGTAAACTTCTGGTTGCTATTCATTAATGAGGAAAGGAGGATCACGAACTCTATATCTAAGGTCTGACTTCTTGCCTACCAGATACAAATTCCACAATGAACACACATATAATAGATAACAAAGAAATCCCATTTATCCGAGTTTCTGGCAAAACAGGAATCAAAGTATATATAGGAGAATACATACCAGAAAATAGAGAGTGAAGGAGCCCTTCCATTCGGGACAAGGTAACTTAGATCAATCAAGGGAGAGAATATTCCAGATTTCACTGAAGGGGAAATTTCCCATAGTCTTTAGAGTAGCAAGCTGTAGAATGGTGCATGGTGGAGAATGTTAGCTCTCATACTGACTTGTTCCCATAATCTTATTTTTCCTTTTGTACTCTGGAGTGGGGTTTGCACCGGCTTTCTTTCTTTCTTTCCTTCTTTTTTTTTTTTTTTTGCTTTTTGGAGGGCAATTGTGGTTAAGTAACTTGCCCAAGGTCTCACGGCTAGGTTTTTGTCTGTGTGTGCATTAAGTGTCTGAGGCCAGATCTGAAATCAAGTCCTTCTGACTCCAGGGCCAGCGCTTTACTCACTGTGCCACCTAGCTGCCCCTTTAAACAATGTAATTTTTTTTTTATTTGCTTTTTGGAGGGCAATTGGGGTTAAGCGACTTGCCCAAGGTCACAAGGCCAGTAAGTGTTAAGTGACTTAGTCCGGATTTGACCTCAAGTTCTCCTGACTCTAGGGCCGGTGCTCTATTCACTGCACCACCTAGCTGCCCTATTTTCTTTCTTGAAGCTGGAAGCCTGCCTGAAGTACCTGCAAAGTACAAAGACATTCAAAAATTTAAGAAATCTGAATCCCTCTAGGCTTCAATGAGGAGAGAGCCCTGCACCAGTGGGCTTTGGGCCTTGGATCAAACTTTTCATTATAGCAACTGCAGTATCCTGCACATGGCAGACACTTAATAAAGATGGAAATGAATCGAACTGAACTGGAAAGAACTCTGCTTTGAGCTCAGTGTTGTAAGATCTTTTGATTTTCCCCTTGGTTAAGGTTTTAATACCTTTATCATACAAGACTGAAACTCTTTATTTGGAAAGCAATTCTTTTTTTTTTTTGCTTTTCCCTCAAGGTATGTTTTCTCAATCTGCCTAATTATTTCCTGACAATCCACACTTTGATTTCTAGCACTCATGATGTGGATTATATTTAGGATGAGCTTTGTTTTAATTCTCAGGATAGCAAGTCTTTGAGTGCTTGTTGCCAGAATTGGGGCTCCCAACTAACTCTTGCTCTCATAGCAGAGTATAGAACTGGTCCTGCTCCTTTGATCATGGAAACATTATGTCCAAATAAAAAGTATGAGAAGTAAGATATCCTATTATCTCCGTGTCATAAATGTACAAGGAGATAAACCCAGGCTAAGTTATTTGCCCGAGGCCACACACAGTGTTAACAGTACAGAAGCTTGGATTCAAGTATAAAGTCTCTTAGTATTCTGCCATGATTGATCACAACTCCTGTTCACCTTTCCACCTAAGCATGTTGTAATTCTGTTTAAACACAAAAGCTTCTATTTGTTAGCAAGTGATGGCCTGTAACGGCTTATGTCACTATTTTATCATTTCCTCCATGTTTTCTTGTATTATCATCATAATCTCACTTACACTCTTATTAAGCACACTCTGTGGAACTGAACTGGCTAAAGTTCTTTAAGCCTACAATAAAATTACCATATGATGAGAATCAAACAGCAAGCCATTAATTAATGAGTTTATTAATGGACTACTTTATTATTCTAATCACAATCATTGTGGTTTCCCAGACCATAAATCTCACCCTTTGGCACCACTCCATTTATATGTTCCTGGTTACTCAATAGAATGTAAGCTCCTTGAGGACAGGAATATATGCATACATACACACACAGACATATATACACACATACATATATACACGTGTACACACAAATATATGCATGTACACAGGTATAGTCCATACTTTAAAACATTTATGATTTAATACATGTGGCTTTATTCTTCATCACTGAAGATCATAGACTATTCCACTCTTCTATTATCATATTAGTATTTTCATGAGTTGCTGTGGACCAAATTAATAGCAGCAACAACAAAACAAAGAAAATGAAAGAAAAAGTGAGAAAGGACTTCTCCTAGTGGCCAAGCATCTGGTGATAAAGCTCTCCACATCTTACTTGATCCAGTCTTTAAATCAACCTTGGGTTCAAACGTTTTCCAACTTGTTAGGATCTTCTCAAGTATTGGTATGGTCACTTTCATAGCCTAGAAGAGACTGGGATTATAACTCATTTCTTCTAGTCCTGGAAGAAGACTTTAGTGGAGAATAAATCATATAAGCAATTAATTAGTATAAGGCATTTTCCCATTAAATTGATGGCCAAATAAGTAGGTGGCATCATGCATAAAGCACTAGATTTGCCTAGAGTCAGGAAGACCCAAGTTTAAATTCAGCATCAGACATATATTAACTGTCTGACCTTACACAAGTCATTTAGTGCTTATATGCCTCAGTTTCATCAGTGTAAAATGCAGATAATAATAGCACCTACCTTTCAAGTTTATTGTAAGGATCTAATGAGATAATATTTGTAGAGCACTTGGCATAGCACTTGGAATATAGTAAATAGATGATATATCAATGCCAGCTATAGTTTTTTGATAGTGGGACCTCCTTCAACATTATAGAAAAAGCTGTTATACTAGCAGAAAGGATGAAGAGGGCATATTTCTCAGGATCAATACATGCATAGGCTTACTGATTCTTAGGGCAGCTAGGTGGTACAATGTGGATAGAGTGCTGGGCTGGAGTCAGGAAGACTCATCTTCCAAGTGTAGATCTGGTCTCAGATACTAGCTGTGTGACCTTAGTCAAGTCACTTAACTCTGTTTGGCTCAGTTTCCCCATTTGTAAAATGAACTGAAGAAGGAAATGGTAAGCTACTCCAGTAACTTTGCGAAGAAAACTCCAAATGGAATCACTAAGAGTAGGACATGACTGAATAACAACAGCAAGAACAGCAAAACAAATTCTTACTGCTGAAAGGAATTTCTCGGGTCACTTAGTTCAACTCTACTTAAAACTGAGACCGTGTTCACAATATTTTGACAAGAGTGTCTTGGGTCTAGTGTCTTGGGTTTGTGTTTATTCTGTATGTAGTTAAATTTCTTTTTATTGCCTCTCTAATTAGAATAAAGTTTCTTAAAAGCAGAGATTGTTTCCTTGTCTGTCTTTATTTCCCCAGCTAGTACAATGATGAGCTTATAGTAGGCACTTAATAAATACTTGTTAATTTATTAAGATTTGATCGATTGTCTCCAATAACAAGAAACTCGTTTTTCAAAGCAACTACCTCAATCTTTGGGTCATCCATTTCATAGGAAATTTTTCCCAATATTAAACAGGGATCTGGCTCTCAGTGACTTGTGCCCATTGTTTTTAGTTTAGTCCACTGGGACAGAGAAAACCATACATTTTTAATATGATATCCCTTGGAATATGCATAAAGGCAATAATTTTCCTCTTAAATTTTCTATAGGCTAAACCTTTGATAAGTTTATGAATGACAGCTCCATAGTATATCATTAAGACAACTTAGGGAAGATGGTCATTATGGAAAACAGCTATCATTCTCTCCCAACAACGAATAATAGTATTGGAGAATAGAGAGGCCATTTAATGTGATACTTCTCTTTTTAATGTTGGGTGTGTGGAGAGGAATGGGGGAAGAATTGCATGTGGAAAGAATAGAAGGGAAAGATCAGTATCATATACAGTTTTTTTCTTTTCATTTTTTTGGCCTTGTCTAGCTTTAGTATGATTTCTTTTCCCCTAAGTAACTTTAAATAATTCTATAATTTCATTAACCAGTTCCCTTTAATTACTCAACAGAGTGCATGTCATCTGCTTGTACTCATCTAAATGCATTCTTTTCTTCCAAGGACACGTTCTTTAATCTTATTTTTGACATAGCTATTTTTGCAAGAGACTTAGTACTTCCTAATTAATCACATTTCTTTTATCCACACCCCACCCTCTCTTTCTCTTAACTCTTCAGAATAGAATAGGAAATTCTAAAGTTAGTGTCAGATTTTGATTATAGGAACCAATTATCCTTCTTTCTATTCCCTGTTTATACAAAAGCTTCCCATCTTCCAAGCCTCAGTTTGAGACAGTTCAAGTCAATTTTCCCAGAAGAAAAGTATTCTCTTATAACTCTAGCCAATAGAAATCTGAGTTCCTTTAATGTGCCCAAACAAGATTCTGAGGACAACACTGCAAATTATCCTGACGACTAAGAAATAGGGGTTGGTGACCAGGTGTGTGCTAGTAAATGTTTAACAACTGACAATTTGTGGAAAAAATATCAAATTACAACAAATTATTGATATTTTATCAATCACTTTATTAAGTCTAGACAATCATGAAACAATAGATCGAGCCCTGATTTGTGGTATTTGCTGATTTTCAAGGTATAAAACTTACACTCAATTTAACACTTGTTCTAATTATCCAGTATGAGCCAGTTCTAAGACTTTACTGGTAAAGACTAAAGAGTCTGATGTGGTTGTACAGGAACTTAGTCTTCCATTGAATCATATCATCTCTGAGTTAGAAAGGATCTCAAGGACCATCTTATTCAACCCATAATTAAACAAGAATCTTTTCTCCAACAAATGAAACAAGTGGTCATTTGGCCTTTGCAAGATCTCCAGGGAAGAAAAATACACTCTTTACCAAAGAACCCATTTCCCTTTTGCGTAAATTCTAATTCTTAGACTATTTTTCCCTATATCAAGTCTCAATTTGCCTCTTTATAACTTCTACCCATTGTTTCTATTTCATCCTTCTGGGGTTAAACAGAGTAATGCAAGAAAAATACAAGGGGTTCTAAAAAATGAAATGAATTGTAAGGCTTTTATTCTGTTAAGGAAAGGAAATACAAAAGCAATAAACCCACTATTTGAGGGAATGTTTTTTGAATGATTCTTCAATGTGTCTCGAATGTCCTTACAGTTATAAAAAATTCTTGTGTGCCAATAATGAGGAGTGGGGATCAGCTTTCTCCTGTACCAAGGACCACTCCTCAGAGTTCTCTGCCAACCTGCACCTCTGTGTATTACAGCCACCTCTGGGAATTACCCTCTGCCAAAAACAAAACAAAACAAAACAAAACAAACAAAAATCCTTTCAAGAGTGATTCCGGAACTCTTTGGGAGACTTTCTTCATCCCTGGTGTTGTCATGATAAAGTGTTCATTCAGACTGCCTTCTGGGTTATTCCCTGTCCCATCATCTTCAAACTAATTTGACCTAGGTGTAATAATTCTTAATAATGCCTCTGAATACATGAAACTATTGAAGTTGCTGAGGTAAACATGACCTTACTATGACATGCTCATATCTGTATTTTGGCGTTTGTTTGAGCCATGCCATTATTTTGTAGCTTCCTCATGTCCTCCACCGTGATTATACTCTTACATTAAAGTTTTCATTATGGCATGATGATGACTCTGGGCTTTTCTCTTTTTTCTTCTTCTTTTTTTAAACTGGATTCCCAATTTCATTGGTGGAGGTAGGACTCAATGGGGAAATTCCTCTATGAATATATATTGATACCTTCTCTGCCACATAGCATTAAGAGTTACAGGGGCAGTTAAGTGGTAGAGTGGATAGAGCACCAGCTCTCCATGGAGTCAGAAAGATCTGAATTCAAGTGTGGCCTCAAACACTTAGCAGCTACATTGCTCTGGGCAATACCTAAAAAAAAATACAGGAACATAGAGATGCTGTGACATCTCCAGATTCAGAGAATCTAGGCTTTGAGTTAGAACTTTAACCTATTTCCCTGTGACTCTGAGGCCAGATCCTCCACTGTACCACAATCTCTCTCTCCTTTCAGCTCTAACAATGTCTTTTAAAATATCTATAATATATACCTATTCCTCTCCAGTAAGCCGCCTTTTTGTAGTAACAAAACTTTTTAAAAAATGTTCAACAAGCTTAACCAATACATCAGCCATGCTTGATAGCATACCATGTAATCTACTATCAGAATTTTCAACCTCTCCAACAAAAGGATGGAGTTGAGTTTTCTCATCTCTTTTCCACACTGCTATGATAATTACCTTTCATTCACTTTCCTGTTATTGTTTCTGTGTAGATTGTTTTAGTCATGCACACTGCTTTCCTAATTCCTTTTACTTCATTCTTCATCAGTTGATAGGTTTCCTGTATTTCTCTGACTTTCTCTTCTTCATCATTTATTAGTGTTCGATAATAGTGCTTTATATACATTTACTACCATTTGCTTAGACAGATGCTAGTGTATGAATACTGATTCTATGCATTTCTTTATTAATATAAAAGGTTTTACTGTGTGATATATGGCAGTTTTCATTCTATCTTTAACTTCCTTGGTATGCATGCTTAGCACTCAAATCTCTGTTATGTTTAGTATTGGGGGGTTTGGTCATTTTCATTCCAAAAGAATATGGACTCTGGAATCAGAGGACTGCATTAAAATTCCATTTCTGACACTTACTATGTGTATGATCTTGAATGAGTCACCCTCCCTGGATCTCAGTTTCCTCATCTATAAAATGGGGAAGGTGGACTTGATGACTTCTAAGGTAGTTTCCAGTTCTCCTCTATGGTTTTCCTGTACCTCTACCAACAGAGTATCCCTGTGTTTATTTTCTCATGGTTCCTCCAACTTTGATTGTTTCTTTCATTTTTTTGTTTCCAATTGTCATTTTTCTGTTTGTGAGATGACATCTCAGAGCTGATTTAATTCACATTTCTCTTATTAGTGACTTGAAGCAATCTTTCATATTGCTGCTAACCATATTTATCCTTTTCAGAACTAGTTGTTAATTATTGAGGAATTCATATATATTTTGGTTAACTCCCTCTATATCTTAAATACAAATTTATCACAGATACTTATGCAAATACTTTTTTTCCCTTAATAAACAATTTCCCTTGATAGGCCATGGGTTCTTGAATGATATCTCAGTACTGACCAAGCTGTAGCAGATCTGTACCAGATGGACAAGCTGGGAGTATAAGCCTAGAGATAGGACATGGGTCTGATAGCTAAAGAACAAAAATACAGACATTGAAAAAATATTAGGTGGTTGACCAAAAGGTAAAGAATTTTTGTTTTAACCACAGCAGTTCATGGAACTACATACAAAGTCATAGGGACATTGTTATCTAGGTCAGTAGAGAGGGTACCAATAATTCTTGATTCTTTGGTATTGTTGAACTAGTCAGAAACTGGTGATCATGGTGTTATTGATGATAACAATTGCCATGATTCAAGAAAGATTAAGTCCCATGAAATGCAAGGCATTATTTTTAATGGAGATATAAAGAAAAAATAATTCAGTTCCAGGCATCAAAATGCTTACATTCTACTGTAGGTCATGGGGCTTATGCATACATAAATGATTTTAGATGATTGCAATCATATTAAGAAGGAAGGACTGCTAATAACTCAGGGAAGAGGTTAACAAAACAGGTCTTATGTAGAAAGTCTTATCCCTGGATCTTAATTGTGAAATCCGGGCAAGAAGCAAGAATGGCCATTTAGGAGATGCTGCCACTCCAAGGGGTCTTGTTCCTACCTATTGGATGTAGTTGGTCAGCAGTTGTTGCTGGTGATGGAACTCTTTAACGATTTATTCACTTAATGATGGCTGTGCAGGCTGGAGTGGAAGTAGGTCTGGTGTTTGCTATTCCCAATGCTCTTGGGATGAGGGTCCTGGTTTATCAACATCAAGGTACAAGAGAAGATGGTGGTCAAGGTGCTGGTACGTGAAAGGGAAAGGCCAGATTTCAGAGTCCTTGGAATTCTATACTGAGGGTTTTATACTTTATACTAGAGGTAAAAGGGAACCAATAATATTGTTTGTTTTTGGTAGTGTGTGTGTGTGTGTGTGTGTGTGTGTGTGTGTGTGTGTGTGTATCTAAGCCTGTGTCAGTGTGCTTCTATAAGACTAGGGATAATGTGGTCAGAAGTCTAGTTTATGATTTTTTTTTCTGTGTGATGGATAAATTAGAGGGAAAAGAGACTGGAGTCATGGAGACCAATTACTAGATTATCTCAATAGTCTAGGATGGAATTAATGGAGGCATAAATTAGGAAGAAGTTGTTGAGTGGAGAAAAGCATATGGATATGAGGGATTTTGTGCAGGTAGGATCAATAAATTTAACAACTGGTTGGCTACAGGGTTTTACGGAGAACGGATGACTCAAAAATTTGGAATTTGGGTGACTGGAAGGATGAGGAGGAGAAAGAAAAGAAAAATGAACTGTGCCTACTCTGCAGATGTGTGTTTTTTAGCAGTCCACCATGCCTCTTAAAATTAGCAACATGACATGTGGGCCAGTATTATTAGCCATAATGAAAACTGTTAGAGAACTGTGATCAGGACTGTAATGATTAGGGTCTGAAAGCCATCCAAATAAGCCCCACAATGACATCAGACAATGCCACACATGGGAAATTAACACACACACACACACACACACACACACACACACCATCTTCCTGCCATACCCATTTCAAGTAGGCAATATGAACTGCAACCTAGCCTAGGGAAGAAAGTGATAGAAATTGATATCGACAATAGGAAGATTCCCAGGCAATTGGGAAGTTTTGACTCTAATAGTGATATTATTATATTGATAATAATACAACAATCATTTAGCATTTGACATTTACAAAGAACTTTACATATATGATTTTATATTTTACTTACAAAAGTTCATTGAGGTAAGGTTTTTGTTTTTACTTTCTCTCTCTCTCTCTCTCTCTCTCTCTCTCTCTCTCTCTCTCTCTCTGTTTCTGTCTCTTTTTCCTATTTATTTATTTATTTATTTATTACTAGACCTATGATTTCAATAATGTATGCAGATCTCAGTCAGGAATTTCCTTTACCAAATTATATCAGCCATGCTTCTGCAATTGTTTCCTGAGATACTAGGAAGTTGAGTTACTTGCTCAGGGTCACACAACCACTCAGAGATAGGATTTTTCCCCAGGTGATTTTTGATTACTTGATGAGCTCTCTCTCTCTCTACTATGGCATACTACCATTTATGATGTAGGTAGAGTAGACATTATCATCTCCATTTTATCGATCAGAGAACTAAAGATCAAAGAGGTCATATTATTTGTCCAAAATCACGTAACAATATAAAGGTCCCAGAAAAAATTATGCTTTAGGAGTCAGGCTTGCAATCAAATACTTTGTCAAATAATCCAATAAACAACCCCACAAACATTTATTAAGGGTTTACAATGTGCTAGGTACTGGGTCAAGTGCTGGGTATACAATTAATAAAAAAGAAAGACAGTCTGTGGCCTCAAGGAGCTTAGAATCTAAAGGGAGAGACAACATACCAAAAGGGTGGGGGTGGGGAGGCACCAGAGACTACCTGGTTCAGGGGCATTTTGTTTGTGGAGTTGAAACCAGGCAAAGTAGCAGTTTCAGAATGGAGGGTCCAGCTTCTGCTTTCTGCCCTCCAACCCTTCAGCTGGAGAGGAAAGAAGGCTGAGGGAGATAATGTCAGTCAAGGCTTGAGTATACAGCATGGTGTTGTTTAGAAATAAGGTATTACAGTGAATAGATCACCGGCACTGGAGTCAGGGGGACCTGAGTTCAAGTTTGACATCAGATATTCACTAGCTATATGAATATCATAATATCAATTCACTAGCTTAACCCTGTTTGCCTACAAAAATAAACAAGCAAAAGCGAACATCTTATCCTGGGAAGGGGCATCTTGTTTGTGGAGTTGAAGCCAGGAAGGGCAACAATGAAAAGTAGAAAGAATAGAAAGCAACACAAATAGAAAGTGAATAAAATTTAGGGATGAGAGATCTGAGTTCAAATCATGTCTCTTCTCTAAAGTAACTGTTTATGTAACTTTAAATAAGTCACTTAACCCTTTTAGGCCATGATTATCTATAAAATGTTCCCTTCAAATAGAGGATGGCATTCCTCAGGTTTGTAACCTATAGTTTCCATATATGGTATTCTTTCCATAATCACATGGTATCTGTCACACTATACTGTTCACTTGGCTTTTGTCCAGTACCCAAAGCCACCCGGCAATTTGGATTTTGAAATCAGTTAAATTAAACAAATAATAAACACCAACTATGTACAAGGTCATTGTTTCAACCACTGGGATACAAAGACAGTGGGCAATAGGGAACTAATAATAATTTTAAGTAAGAGCAAATCATTTCATTTGAGAGGGAGAGACTGGAAACAAATTAAAAACATTGGTAACCTAGTCAATAGTAGATGGCAGCCTGAATGTAAATAGAGCCAATATTACTGGAAAGAAAGGGGACAATATGAGATGATATGAAGGTTGAAACATCAGGATTTGATAATTTAATAGAAGGAGAGTGAGGAAAATGGAGCAGTGAGAGATCATTCTGAGGCTGGAAACCTGGGTGATAGGAATTATGACAGTGTCTTCAGTAGAAACAAGGAAGCTTGAAGGAAGAATCGTTTTCTAAGGAAATGAATTATGTTATAATTTGAACATAAGGAATTTGGGATGCCAATAGAACATCCAGGTGGAGATGCTTAGTAGGCAGCTAATGATGTGAGAAAAGATCTCAGAGGAGAGGCAGAGGTTATATATTATACATAGGTTTATTATTGATTCATGTTTTTTAATGGATTTGATAGTGTAATTGAAGCTTTGGAATATTAACAAACCTCTGGATTGCAGAAAAAGGCTTGTAAAGGAGAACTTCAATCCTGTATGACCTAGATGAATTCACCTCTCTTCTCTAGGATTCAATTTCCCCATTTGTGAAGTCATCCACAATTGCAAAATGAGGGCTTTGAACTAGCTCATCTCTGTAGTCCATTTTGATTGAAAAATCCTCTGATCCCAAATCTTTGGGTTAACAAGGAATTGGTAACCACATGCAGGCTTGTTTTTAGAGATCTCTTTTATTCCGGCTCTGATGAAATATCTGGAAATTCTGTTGAGGATGGCAATTCCCATAAGATTGGGGTTCAATTTCATAGACTCAAGAGGTTAAAATAAGCTTTGGATGAACTTTGTGAAGGCTTACAAGAAGGAAGCTAAACTCAGAGCCTGTTTCTCTTGTCAGAGAAATGAGGAAAGGGAGGAGGAGAAACATACACAGAAAGAGAGAGTATAAGTTCAGCTCACATAAAGTCTATTTCTGAAATAATTGAAAGAAAATGAAACAGAGAATTGAGGCAGGCATCATATCAGAGTGGCAATACACAGCTTCCAAAAGAGTCAAGTTTGTTTTCTGGCCAAGGCAGGAAAAGCTTGAGCTGGAATTGCAGACAGTAAAGTTATTATGAAATTAAGTAGGAACACAGTATCAGTGATGCAACCCAAGGGACACATGGAGAAATTCTACTTCTGGATGCTGCTTTGGGAAAAATACATACAGGGAAAACAGAAAGGAAGTAACTCTCAGGAGTGAGAGGAAAACTTTACCTTCCTTTTTCAGGGTTTTCAATAAAGTTCTCAAGATTATTATTGGATAGAAGAGACAATATCAGGGATCAAAGCAAAGATGAAAAATTGTGATGTATAAGATTAGCTTTGAACTCTGTCCTTGGCCTATTGGATATAGTCTCTTATCTGATAGCATCCTAGTACTGTCTGTGGGGTCTTTGGAA
The DNA here is from genome assembly GCA_011680675.1 of Gymnobelideus leadbeateri. Classification (NCBI taxonomy): domain Eukaryota; kingdom Metazoa; phylum Chordata; class Mammalia; order Diprotodontia; family Petauridae; genus Gymnobelideus; species Gymnobelideus leadbeateri. The sequence continues at coordinate 264,043 of WOXC01002877.1, forward strand.
AGTTATTTAACTTCTCTGGGATCCAGATTTGTCATTATTAAAAGGAGCAATTTGGACCAAATGATATCTGAATTTCTCTTCAGTTCTGAATCCTTTTCTGCTTTCCATCATTCTTAGCACAAAGGACTGCAAAAATATTGTGGTGCATATAGACCATTTATACAATATGATTTGAGAGCTGCCAGAAAGTTCCTCTGATAGATTGTTATTGTATCTGAAACACCAGCACCTGAGTTTCAGGCCCTTCACTTGGGCCTAGGATTCAGTCTAGGCCCTGTTTCTACAAATTGGGTGCTAATTTCAAATAACTTCCCTCATTTCTGTGTGACCTTACATATATCTGCAAGTTCTCTGGGCCCCTGTTTTATGTGTAAGATGAAGCATTGAGCCATATGCTAAGATGGCATTATCTTTCATTGTCTTTTGTGTAAATGGGGAGTAAGTTTCTATCGCTAGCATTCCCTACCATAGTTCCCATTTTTATAATGTTTTATTTCCAAATAAAATTCCTTCATCTCAACAATTCTGGAAACATAGGTTTCAGGTATATTTTTATTTCCTTTTAATCATTGAGTAAACTAAGACTTTGAGAGGTAGAGTCATCTGGTTATATTAAAACAGTTGGTGGCAAAGTCTAGACTAAAACCCAGATATTCTGAATTCTATTCCTCTTTTAACTCAAATGTTTAAATCATGCCCCTGGGGCTGAGCTATCTTGATTGCTGAGTGAGCAAGTGCTTACAAAGGCACCCAATCAATTCTACCTGGACTGCCCCAGAATAGATCATGTCCCACATCCTGGTCCAGGGAACTTGCTTCTCCCCATGTAGAAAAGGACCTGCTAGACAAAAGCTGTCAAACATTGGGCTAACTGGGCTGTACATGAACCACAATACTCCTGGGTGCATTAGAATCAGATGAAATGTAATCAGGATATGTTTAGCAAAATAAATAAAAATAAATCAAAACACAGAAAACCACATTTGCTTGTGGTTTTCTAATTCAATAATACGGCCAATCCTTATGCATGGTTTAGTGGCTTCTGTGTCTTTTTAAGTTAGACATCGCTGTGTCTAGGCAACAACACCTCTAGAAACCATGCCCTTCGTTCTTGGTACCTAGTTTTAGAGCTGTTGCCCTGGTACCAAAATGTCTTGATAACGGAATGAATGAATGAATGAATGAATGAATGAATGAATGAATGAATGAATAAGTGCAAATTCATCATCTAGACCAGAGAATGATTTACTTCTCACCTACTTTTATGCTTGTGCTATATTGCTCTCCCCTGAATTAACATTCCTCCCTTATCAACTTTCTACTTCTTGTTTAGGTAATGGTAATCAAATGTCAAAATTCCCTTCTCTGGAGGCCACTCTCCTCTCTATGTATTGTTTCTCACTATTAGAATGAAGCTTCCTGAGGCCAGGGACTGCCACAATTTTATATGTATGTCTCTAGTGCCACTCATAATGCCTTGCATTCAGTAAGGGCATCTTTTTTCTTTCACTTATTTATCTCACAAAAATACACTTTAAAAATTATTTATTTGTTCACAATCAATAAATATTTGTTGTGTCTATCATGTTCCAGGTACCATTCTAAGTACTAGAGATATGAAAGAAGGCAAAAGATAGTCCCTGACCTGAAGGAGTTGCATATAATATCAGAAATGCATATAATTTTATATTAAACTCTAAATACTTGGTACTGAGTAATTGAAGTCATACTTATTTAATTCCTTAGTATAACAACTTCATCTACCTGAAGCAGACCTCTTCAGAATGAGGATCACAAGATTTGTAGCTTGAAGCGTAGAATATCACCTATGCCAATTAGAAATTACCTCAGAAGCCCTCCAATCCAAATTTAGAAATGAGCAACCTGAAATCAATGAAATTTAAGTCACTAGCTCAGTCACAAATGTAGGATGTATCATAGGCAGATTTTGAAGCTGAATCCTCTGACTTAAGAGACTATATTCTTTTAACTATAACAGACAGCTTGAAAGATTGTGTTGTCAAACCCTCTATCCCATTGCTATTATACAGAAGAGGAAACCCATGTTCAGAGAATAGGAATGATTGATCTAAAGTCTCACAGATAGTATGTGGTAAATTTAGTATTGGAATCAATATCTTTTGATTTCAAACCCAAGACTTTCTCCAGTATATTCTTGTGTTAGCAAGTATCTGTTGGGTACTCAGAAGTCTCATGCTTAAATATGAATTCTTCCAGAAGATAGATGGTAGGCTTCCAGATAGATGGTAGGCATTGAGGATGTTTAGCACCAAACATCATCACAAAAAGTGAAATTGCCTATACATTAAGGGGCAGAAAATAACTCATTGAGGAAGTCATATAAAATCAGTCCATTATGTAATCAGATTATTGATTAGTTAGGGGAAAGGGCAAGAATCAACATCAGATTAGTACAAACCTTAATGATGAGGAGGCAATTAAAAATATTTGAGACATTTTCAATTTGACCTATTCAATGGGCCAGTAGATGCTGAAAGTAAGTAATGGAAATAAACAAAAAGACAATGTTGACTTCAATTATCACTACTTCCTGCAAAAGTTTAAAGGATGTAGCATAATCAACATACTAAGGAGGTTACAAGAACCCAGAAACTACATTATCTAGGAAATGCTTGTTCTTTCCAGGCAGAAGCAGAAAAAGATGCTATTGAAAGCATTATTGGATTAAAAGATAGTGGCATGTATTAAACATTACAGTGGTGGATGGTGGGGGATTAATGGCCCCAGTCAATTCTCTCATTCTCTATGAATGTAAGAAACATGTTGTTTGGTGTTGGTTGAAGGAGTTTCCTCACCAGCAGTTCTCTACACTAATAAAAACACAGGTCCAGATCTCCCACTCTAAAAACTTTTAAAAAAAGATACAGTACAATAAAAGGTAGTGGAAGTCAAATCAAATTTATAGTAATCTTGGAATGAGGCTCAAATGAGCTCTATCTTTCCAAGAACATTTATATATCAAACTGTCAGGAGCAAAACAAATAGATGTAGGATGGAACAATATTTTTCAAGATTTATGATCTAGTTTCATACTCATTGGTAAAAGAATGGCCGCTTTTGAACCCTCAGTTACCCATATCCCTTTTCTCTAACATTATTTCCAATTCATCCTAAATGTCCATTATTTATTTTCATTTTGTCTCTGCCATTAGATATGAGCTCCTGGAAAGCAATGACTTTTTTTTCTTTTTATCTTACTTTGTATTTTTTTTTTTTTAATTTTGGAGTTGGAAAGGCAGGGCAGTTGGGCTTAAGTGACTTGCCCAAGGTCACAGGGTTAGTAAGTGATAAGTGTCTGAGGCTGAATTTGAACTCAGGTCCTTCTGATTCCGGGACCAGTGCTCTATTCACTGTGCCACCTAGTTGTCCCATCTTTCTTTGTATTCTTAATGCCAAGATAAATGGAAGACAGTCTAGTAAAAAATAGATTAAAATCACTTTCTCTCAAATCTAGAGAGGTAGAGAGAGATTTGTTGTTTGAAGTGTTGATTGAAATGTTACATGCACTTTCACATAAAGCTACTGTATCATTAGTTTTATTTAACTATTTCACTTTATTATCAGAGACTCATCATGAAAAGGGAATGATATATAAATGTATATAATGTAAACATAAAACATCAATAAAACTGAAAGTGACAAAACAAACATCTGACTAGAAAGACTTCTAGTATTTTTCAATTAAAAACCAATACCACTCCATATACATACTTGCATATACATACACATATGATATATATACACACATATAAACATATATGTGTGCATGTGTAAACATGTATATGTATACATAGTAAAAGCACATTTAATCTTATGCCTATTCATACATTATAAAACCACGTATTCTTGTATTCTGTCAAAAGTTTGTTTTATATCTATTTATATAATTATGTGATTTTATTATTTTTGTTATTAATATGACCTAAGGTGTTCATACTTTTTAAACTTTAACCAGTCTTAATGATTGATATAAATAAAACCTCATCATAAATCCTCAATCAATATGTTTTTGTAATCTCTAGTATAATATTTTATTCAATATTTTTGCATCATTATCGATTAGAAATAGTGGTCTATAGTTCACTTTATTTGCTATATCTCCCAAAGATTTTGGCATCAAGACCATACTCTTCTCACAGAAATAGAAGTACTAAGATGTCTGCTCTGTCCATTTTGGAAACAATTAATGTAATATTGGGGTTATTTTTTGTCTTTAAATGCTTGATAAAGCTCATGTGAAAGTCCATATGGACATTGTTTTTTATTTCATTTCTTTTTTTTTCTTATGAGAGGTAATTTATAACATTAAATTTCTTTTTCTGATATTCAGTTGCTTAAATTCACCCTTTCTTCTGTCAAGCTTCACATTTTATAGTTTTACAAATATTTATTAATTTTAATGAAGATATTAGTTTTGTTGTCATAAAATTAAGTAAATTTTTCTTAATTATCTCCATTATTTAATCTTTATCTATTGTGAACTGACCTTTTTTGAGTAAGTAATGTTGTTTTCCTCATTTTTGATGAAATTAGGAAGTTATTTTTCTATTTATTTAAGAATAGGACTTCAGTGGGGGAGGATTGTAGAACCAAAAGGCAGAACAGAGGAAGCAGTCAAGCTCTCCAAACATTCCCTTCCAAACAACTGTAAAATAACACCTTAAATCGAATTCTGGAGTGACAAAGCTAATAAAAAGTCAGGTCAAGACATTGGAGGTGACAGCAGCAGCAGTAAGAGTTTCAGGCTAAGTAATAATAAATAATAAAAAATAAAATAAATAAAATTAAAAAATTAAAAAAAAAAACCTTTCCCCTAAGTAATAAGGGGATTGGGTAAGTGCTAGCACTGGGCACAAGCCAGGAATATTTTGGACAAATCCACTGACTACACCCACCTACAAGTCAGAGTTTTAGGGTAGAGAAGAATGCTTACTACCCAAGGGCATAGGGTCCCTGAGGATCAGTATTTCTTCTGGTCACAAAGGAACAATGACTACACCTCTCCCTGGATTATATCAATTTGGAAGCACTGAAAACTTCCAGAACCCCACAAGTACCTCTGAAAATAGCAGGGTGAAAAAGCCTAAAGCTTTGGACATTGCCCTATAGGGGCAAACTTCCACACTGGGAACAGAGCCCCAACTGTAACATAAAATTTAAAGTCAAGAAATAGATTAGAAAAATGAGTAAACAATAAAAAATAACACATTAAAAACTACTACAGTGACAGGAAAGGTTAAGATACAAACTCAAGAAGACAAAAGAGCTCAAACAGTTAAAAGCAAAATATCAAAGAAAAATGTGAATCTCATATAAGCTCAACATGAAATCCTGGAAGAGATAAAAAATAAATTTCAAAATTATAGTAGCAGAAGAAATATTGGAAAAAAGGAAGGAGAACAATAAAAAATTTATGAAAAGACAATTAACAGGGGGTGGCTAGGTGGCACAGTGAATAGAGCCCTGGATTCAGGAAGACCTGAGTTCAAATCAGGCCTCAGACACTTAACACAAAAACTAGCTATGTAACCTTGGGCAAGTCACTTAATGCCAATTGCTCTGCAAAAAGAAAAGAAAATACAATTAACAGCTAGGTAAAAGAGTCACAATAATATTAAAGAAAAAATACCTTAAAAAACCAGAATTAGTCAAATAGAAAAAAGGAGATGTTTCATTTCACTGATGAAAACAACTCTTTAAAAAGCAGAATTGGCCAAATGGAAAAAAAGAGGTACAAAACCTCACTAAAGGAAATAATTCCTTACAAGTTAGAATTGGGCAAATGGGAACTAATGACTCCATAAGACACCAAGAAACAATAAAATAAAGTCAAAAGAGAAAAATGTGAAATATTTCATTGGTAAACAACTGACCTGGAAAATAGATTGAAAAGACACTGAGAATTATTGGATTTCCTTTAAACCATGATCAAAGAAAAAGACTAGCAATTGTGTTTCAAGGGGATATAAGGGAAACTGATCTAATATCCTAGTCATAGAATAAAATAGAAATCAAAAGAATCCATTCATCACCTCCTGAAAGAGATTCCCAAATGAAAACTCTCAGGAATATTATAGCCAAATTCCAGAGTTTCTGGATCAAAGAGAATAAATAGTCATGAAGAAACCATTCAAATACCATAAAGCTACATTCAAATAATACAATTTATACAAGATTTAGCAACTTCACAGGAAAGAAGCAGAGGGTTTAGGATATGGTATTCTGAAAGGCAAAGAATTTAGGATTACAATAAAGAATAACCCATCTAGCAAAACTGAGTAAAATCCTTCTGGGTAAAAATGAATATTTAATGAACTAAAGGACTTCCAAGCATTCTTGATAAAAAGACCAGAGATACATAGAAAATTTGACTTTTAAATACAAGACTCAAGAGAAGCATAAAAAGATAACAATGAAAGAGAAATCATAAGGGACTCAATAAGGTTAAACTGCTTACATTCCTATATGGAAAGATGGTACATGTAATTCCTAAGAACTTTATCATTATTAGGGCAGTTAGGAATCTACATAGACAGAGGGCATTAGTGTGAATGATTATGTTGGGATGATCTAAACAAAGGATAGCTTGGAAAAAGGGATGCATTAGGAGCGGGGGAAAGTGAGAGGAGGAATGGGAAAATTTTTCTCACTTAAAATAGGTACTCAAGGAGAATTCTTATAATGCAGAGGGAAATGATGTGTGTGTGTGTGTGTGTATGTGTGTGTGTGTGTGTGTGTGTGTGTGTGTGTGTGTGTGGTGTCTACATGCACTGCTTGAACTTCACTCTCATTGGGATTGGTTCAAAGAGGGAAATATATGTGTATGTGTATGTATATGTGTGTGTACACTCTCTCTCTCTCTCTCTCTCTCTCTCTCTCTCTCTCTCTCTCTAACTGGGTATAGAAATCTATCTTACCCAAACAAGGGAAGTAAGAGAGGAAGGGGATAAGTGAAATGGAGGGTCATAAAGAGGAGTGTGGATTAAAGGAGGCAGTTGACAGAAAGAAAATGTGTTTTGGGGAGGGACAGGATGAGAGAGAGAGAGAGAGAGAGAGAGAGAGAGAGAGAGAGAGAGAGAGAGAGAGAGAGAGGATAAAAAGAAGAAAATAAGATAAAGAGAAATGCACAGTTAGTAATCACAATGGTGAATATGAATGGGATAAATTAACCCATAAAACAAAATCAGATAGCAGAACTGATTAGAAAACAGATCCACAATATGTTGCTTATAAGAAACATGCTTGAAAGAGAGAGACACACAAAATTAAAATAAGGGTCTGTAGCAAAATCCATTATGCTGCAGATGAAGTATAAAAGTCAGGGACAGCAATCATGATCTCAGAAAAAGCAAAGGCAAAAATAGATCTAATTAAAAGAGATAAACAGGGAGAATACAGCCTACTTAAAGACAATATAGACAATGAAGTAATGTCAGTAATAAAAATATGTGCATAAAATAGTATCCAAACTATTTTTAATTAAATTCCTTATTTTTAATTTTCTTTCTCCTCCCCAAATGCTTTATTAACTTCTGGTTTATGTCATTCATTTCTGCCAGATTTTGAGTAACAATTTTTTCCCTGTTTTTCCCGTACCCACCACCCCAGAATAGCAGTCCCACAGGATATCCCCTCCTCCAATCTGCTCTCTCCCATATCTTCTCCCATACCCCCTTTGACTTTTCCAGTAGGGTATGGTGGATCTCTATGCCCCAATGCCTGTATATCTTATTTCCCAATTATGTGTAAAGTAGTATTAATAATAGTATTCATATATTTTTAAACATTTGATTTTAAAACTTTGAATTCCAGATTCATTTCCTTCCTCCCTTGTCACTTACCCTTACTGGGGAGATAAGCAATTCAGTATATGTTGTACATGTGCAGCTATGCAAAACATTGCCATAGTAGATATATTGTAAATGACTGACTATATTTTCCTCCCTCCTATCCCACCTCCCACCTGGTCCACTCCTCACTTTGATCCTGTCCCTTTTCAAAAGTGGGTGCTTCCAACTTCCCTACCCCAGTGAGCCAAATTCAATGAGAATACGGTTTTGCCTTTTTGCCTTCCTGTTCTTCCCTCCATTTTAGCCATTTTCCCTTGCCTCTTCTATATGAGGTAGTTTACCCCATTCTGTCTCTCCCCATCTCCTCTCATTATATTCCTCTCTCACCTCTTAATTTCACCTTTTAATTATCATCTCTTCCTATTAAATTGGTCCTGTGCCCTTTATCTATGTTTACCTGTAAACATATATACACACATTCACATATGTATTCATATGCCCACATACCCTTCTTCAACTATTTTCATACTGAGAAAAGTTTCATCAGTTACAATTATCATTTTTCCATGTAGGAATGTAAATAGTTCAACTTTGATAAGATACTTATGATTTTTTTTCGCTGTTTACCTTCTCAAGCTTCTCTTGCTTCTTGTATCTGAATGTCAAATTTTCCATTCAACTCTATTTTTTCATCAAGAGTACTTGAAAGTCCTGTCTTCCACTTAATGACCATATTTTCCCTGAAACATGATACTCAGTTTTGCTTGGTAGGTGATTCTTGGTTTTAATCCCAGCTCCTTTGCCCTCTGGAATATCATATTCCATGCCCTTCAATCCCTCAGTATATAAGCTGCCAGATCCTGTGCTATCCTGATTGTTTTTTCACAATATTGAAATTATTTCTTCCTGGCTGATTGTAATATTCTCTCCTTGATCTGGGAATTCTGAAACCTGGCTATAATATTCCTAGAAGTTTTATTTTTGGGATCTTTTTCAGGAGGTGATTGGTGTATTCTTTCAGCCACTATTTTGCCTTCTGGTTCTAAAACATCAGGACAATTTTCCTTGAGAGTTTCTTGAAGGATGATTTCTATGTTCTTCCTTTGGTCATGGCTTTCAGGTAGTCCAATAATTTTTAAATCATCTCTCCTGGATTTATTTTCCTGGTCAGTGGTTTTTCCCCTGAGATATTTCATATTACCTTCTATTTTTTCATTTGTTCGGATCTGTTTAACAGCATCTTGATTTCTCATAAAGTCACTAGCTTCCATTTGCTCCAGTCTAATTCTGAAGGAATGATTCTCCTCAGTGAACTTTTGAGATTCCTTTTCCATCTGGCAAATTTTCCTTTTTAAGGCATTCTTCTTTGCCATTTGAGTTAGTCTATTTTTTGAGATATTTTTTCCTCAGTCAGCCTGTTGACTCTCATTTCATACTTTTCTTGCATCTTTGTCATTTCTCTTCCCAATTTTTCCTCCATTTCTCATATATGCTTTTTAAGGTCCTCTATGGCCTGTAGCCTGCTTGTATTTTTCTTTGAAGATTTTGGTGCAGGAGTTCTGACTTCACTGTCTTCCTCCTGTTACATGCTTTGATCCTTTTTGTCACCAAAGTAGGAGTGTAAAGTTGGGGTACTCTGTTTATTTTTCTTCCTGTGTCTACTCATTTTGCCACTCAGTCACTTGACCCCTGGGCTTTTTGGCACAGTAGGACTCTGCCACCAGAAAGGGGAGCTTTCATCCCAAATGCTGGGGTTTTCTTAGCTGCTGGAGGTATTAGTTGGGTGCCCTCTCTGAGGCCTCAATACACTCTGGCAAGCTGGTCACACACCCCAAGACAGAGGTCTAGTACCCTAGACTGCAATCTAGATCCAAGCAGATTAAAGCAAGAGTGATTACCCCCCATACTGATCACCTGGTCTCCTCACAATCTTCTGGCCAGGAGCTAAAGCTGCCATGTGGGGGTGGCTGCACAGCTGGGGCTCCTCAGCTGCTTCTTGCCCTGGGGGAAGAGGCCAATGCACTCCCAAACTACTGGGTCCCAAAGTCCATACTGCACCAACCTCTCACTTTATCCTTAGCATCTATGTGTTGATAATTCTCGAGAAAGCCACAGCTGCTAGTGTTCTGAAGTCCCTCCAGGCAGCCCAGTGGCTGGTCAGGCCTGTGCTAGGGCTAAAACCTCTGGCTTATGAGGGGCTGGGATTAGCTCCCAGAGTGCTGAGCTGGCTGCTCCCTGCTAGGCTGATGGGCTGTCCTCAGTGGGAAGTTAGCTTCTCTGTGTCATTTTGTGGGTTCTGTAGCTCCAAAGTTTGTTCAGAGTCCCCTTTTACATGGATTGGAAGTGGTGCAAGCCAGAGCTGTACAGAAGTCTTGTTTCTACTCTGCCATATTTACTCTGCTCCCTATCTTTAATTTTCAACATTCACTTCCATAAGTTTTAAATTTTCTCCCCCTCCCTCCCTCTTCCCAAGATGCCTTGCAATCTGATAGGGACTCTATACATATATTCCTATTAAACATGTTTCCCATCAATCATATGGCATAGAAGAATTATAACTATGGGAAAAACCGTGAGAAAGAAAAAAACAATAGCAAAATAAAGTAAAACAAAAAGAACATTGTCTGCTTCATTCTTTATTCCAATGCCATAGTAACTTCTCTGCATGTGACTGGCATTTTTCCATCATGTGTCCTTTGGAATTTTTTTTGTCCTTGCATTGCTGAGAAGAGCTAAGCCCTCACACACTGTGACTGCTACTGTGAACAATGTTCTCCTAGTTCTGTTCCTCTCATTCAGCATCAATTCATACAAGTCTTCCATGTTTCTCTGATGTCTGCCCATTCATCATTTCTTATAGCACAGTAGTATTCCATTACATTCATATGCTACAACTTGTTTAGCCATTCCCCAATTGATGGGCATCCCCCCAATTTCCAGTTCTTGGCTACCTGCTTGTAGTGCCAATGCTATATTCACAGTGCTGACAGCTACTTGTAAATATGCCGGCATAGTGCTCAATCACAAAATATAACACATTCTCCATATAGAAACAAAACATTTATTCAGACACCAGAAAACTGAATCTCAAATAAAGTAAGCCAATTCCATCATAGTAGCAAAGAAGTTAATAAGTCATAATGGCACAGAAAGCCCCAGCATCCTTTAGCCTTCCCACAAGCCAACATTTACTCACAAGTCTGTGTCCCTGGGTATATCCTCTCCTCTGTCCTCTAACTGCTCTGGCTTCCAGCTTCCTGTAGGCTCTGCTCCACCCTTCAGTAAAGTGATCCCACCACAGGTTCCATGTGATTATATGCAGCCTATTAGGGGTCAGAACATATCTTCAAAGCAGGGAAGATCTCCAAATTACCACTATCATTATACTACTATAAATATTTTTGTAAATGTGGGTCATTTTCCCATTTTTATGATCTCCAGGAAGTACCAAAATTCTTAAAAGAAAAGTTAAATGAGTTAAAGGAGGAAATAGTAAAACTATAAGAGTGGGGAACCTTCATTTCTTTCTCAGAGCTTGCTAGATAAATCTTACTACAAAATAAATAAGAAAGAAGTTATATTTTTTTAGAATTTTAGAACAATCAAATATAACAGACCTCTGGAGAAAATTCAATGGAAAAAGACAATATTTTCCTCAGAAATTTTATTTAGATAAATTTTACTCAGTTGTATATGGCACATTCATTAAAAAATAATCATACATTATGGAAGAAAACCCTCAGAAATGCAGAAAAACAAAGATATTAAATGCACCTTTTCAAAGTATAATGTAATAAAAAAAAATCATGGAAGTAACAGGCCATGGAAGTTAATTAGTAACTAAATAATCTAATCCTAAAGAATGAGTGAGTCATATAATAAATCATAGAAACAATTAATAATTCTGTTAAAGTGAATGACAACAGTGATATAATATGCCAAAATTTGTGAGATGTAGCCAAAGCTACTCAGGAAAAAATGTACACCTCTAAATGCATACATTGATAAATGACAGAAAGAACAGCTCAATGAATTTGGTATATAACATTTTCTTAAAAAAAAACAAAAAAAACCTAAAAAAAAGAACAAACTAAAAATCCTCAATTAAAAACCACAAATGGAAATCTTGAAAATCAAATGAGAGGTTAGTAAATTGAAATCAACAAACTCAAAACTAAACCCTGCACTAATAAATAAAACTAAGATTTGTTTTTATGGGGGAAAACCAGTAAAATAAATAAACCAGCAGTTAATTTGATATAAAAAAAAAGAAAGGAGAAAACCAGATTACCAGTATCTAAAATGAAAAGAAAGAATGCACCACCAGTTAAGATAAAATTAACGCAATTTTTAGGAGTTATTTACTCAATCATATGCCAGTAAAATTGGCAGTTTAAGTAAAATTGGTGAATATTTACAAAAATATAAATTGTCCAGATTAATAACTCTAACTTAAAAAATAAATATAACAACCATAGATTAACTTCGAAAAAATTTCCAGTACCAGATGCATTTATAAGTAAACTTTATCAAATATTTAAGGAGTCATTAATCTAAATACTATATAAAAATTTGAAAAAATAGTTAAAGAAGCAATCTTACCAAGTTCCTTGTATGATACAAATTTAGTTTTGATATCTAAACCAGGGAGAACATAAAAAGAGAAAGAAAGCTATAGGCCAATTTCCTTCATCAATATTAATGTAAAAATACTAAATAAAATAATAGCAATGAAATTATAGAATTATATCACAAAGATCTTACAGTATGACCTAGGAGGATTTATAAGAAGAAAGCAGGGCTAGTGCAACATTAAGAAAGCTATATATATAACTGGCCATATCAATAACAAAACAAATCATGGGGTTTTATCAGGTGATGCAGAAAAAGTTTTTGACAAAATGCAACACCCATTCCTATCAACCACAACTAGAAAGCATAGGAATAAATGAAGCTTTTCTTCAAGTGGTATTATTTATCTAAAACCAAGAGCAAGCATTATGTATAACAGGGATAAACTAAAAGCTTTCCCAATGAGATCAGGAGTGAAGGAAATATATTCATTTTCACAACTTTTAGTGAATATTATATTAGAAATGTTAGTGATAGCAATAAGTCAAGAAAAATAATTTGAAAGAATAAAAATAGGCATTAATGAAACAAAATTATCACTTTTCCAGATGATATGATAGCATACTTAAAGAACCCTACAGATTCAACTAATAAAATTAGTTGAAGCAATTAACAACTTTGACAAGGTTTCAGGCTATAAAATAAAACCACATAAATCATCTTCATTATCATATACTACCAATAAAACCTAGTAGAAATAAATAGAAAGAGAAATTCCATTTAAAATAAAAGTAGGCATTATAAAATACTTGGAAATCGGGGCGGCTAGGTGGCGCAGTGAATAAAGCGCCGGCCCTGGAGTCAGAAGGACCTGAGTTTGGAGCCGGCCTCCGACACTTAAGCCACACAAACAAAAACCTAGCCGTGTAACCTTGGGCAAGTTACTTAACCCCAATTGCCCTAAAGGGGCGGCTAGGTGGCACAGTGAGTAAGAGTGCCAGCCTCGGAGTTGGGATGACCCGAGATCAGACCCGGCCTCAGAAAATGAGCACCCACGCATAAATAATGACTAGCCGTGTAACCTTGAGCAAGTTACTTAACCCCAATTGCTTTAAAAAAAAAATACTTGGGAATCAACCTACCAAGACAAACCTAGGGACCTTATGGAGACAATTACAAAACATTTTTTATGCAATTAAGGAGAGATCTAACGAAATGGAGGAATATTCATTGCTCATGCATAGCCTGAGTAAATATTATAAAAAATGACAACTTTATCTAAATTATTTTACTTTTTCAGTGCCATACCAATTAAACTATCAAAATTATTCTATAGAACTTGAAAAAATGATAATGAAATTCATCTGGAAGAACAAAAGAATATCGAGGGAATTGATGGGGGGAAATGTGAAGAAAGTCACCCTAGCAGTTTCAGATTTTGAACTAAATTACAAAGTAGTAATAGGGAAAATTATCTAATACTAGCTGAAAAATTGAGTAGTGGATTACTGGAAAAGATTAAGTAAAAAATAACCAGAAAATGACCACAGTTATCCAGTGTTTAATAAACCCTAAGGGCTAAGTTTTTGGGGCAAGGACTCACCCTTTCACAAAAATTTCTGGGAAAACTAGAAAGCAGTCTGGCAGAAACTAGGAATATACCAACATCTCACACTGTATAGCAAATTAAGATCTGAATGGATAAATGATTTAGCCATAAAGAATGACATTAAAAGTAAGTTGGGGGGGGGGGCTAGAGCACCAGCCCTGGAGTTAGGAGGACCTGAGTTCAAATTTGGCCTCAGACACACTACCTGTGTGACCTTGGGCAAGTCACTTAACCCCAATTGCCCTGCCTTCCTTCCAAAAAAAAAAGTAAATTAAGGGAACAGAAAAAATTTAAATGTCATATTTAGGGATATGGGGAGAGTTTTATGAATAAACAAAAGATATAGAGAACCAAGGGAAATAAAATGGATAATTTTGATTCTATGAAATGAAAAAAAAAATTTCACAAGCAGAACCAATGCAACCAAAATCAGAAGGAACATAGAAAATTAGGGGAAACATTTACAGCCAGTTTCTTTAATAATTATTAAGCACTTACTTCTCAGATAAGTAGAGATCCAAGCCAAATTGACCAAAACAAGAACTATTTCCTTAATGATAAATTTTCAAAGAATATGAACTTTATTTTGAGAGGAAGAAATCAAAGCTACTAGTAATCACATGAAAAAAAATGCTCTAATATACTATTGACTAGAGAAATGTAAATTAAAACAACTCTGAGATGCCATCTCAGATTGACAGAGAAGGAAAAGATTAAATGCTGGAGTGGATGTTGACAAATATTAACACTAATGCATCATTAGTGGTTTTGTGAACTGATCCAACCATCATGAAGAACAATTTGAAACTATGCCCAATGGGCTATAAAACTCTGAATACTCTTTGATCCAGCAATATCACTGCTACATTTGTATCCCAAAGAGATCAGTGAAAAGTGAAAAATACCTATTTGTACAAAAACTTATAGCAGCTCTTTTTGTGGTGGGAAAGAATGGGAAATTGGGGGAGATGTCCCAAAATTGGGGAATGGCTGGACAGGTTGTGATGTGTGATTGTGATAGAATGTGAAAGAAATGACAGACTACCAAGGTGCTCTTCCCCCAGATCACTTCGAAACCATGTAAAAGGGGACTCTGAACAACTTCTGGAGCCCCAGCAACCACAGAACGACACAAAGAAGCTAACCTCCCTGTGGGGACAGCCCGGTGGCCCTGTGGGGAGCAGCCAGTGCAGTGCTCTGGGAGCCAACGGCAGTGTCCAGGGAGCCAGGCCAGGCCCCCGTGAGCCTCAGTTTTAGGCCCAGTGCGGCCAGGACAGCAGACAGCCAGAGAGACCCCAGAACACCAGCAGCTGTGGCAATTCCAGAATTATCAACACAGGCATGCCTAGAACAAAGTGAGAGGTTAGTGCCCTATGGACTTTGGGACCAGTATTTGGGGAATGTGTCAGCTTCCTCCCCTGGGAGCTAGAAGTTGCTGAGGAGATATGGCACACTCACCATTTTGCAGCTTCAGCTCCTGGCCTGTGAACTGTAGGGACATCCAGCGATCAGTCTTGGGGGTTAATCACTCTTGCTTTAATCTGCTTGGATCCGGATTGTGATCTGGGGGGTGAGGTCTGGGGTGGGCATCCTACTTGCCGGAACTGGAAGTTGTGAAGACCCCAACTTTCGGGATGGAAGCTCCCCTGTCGGGTGGCAGAGTCCTACTGTGGCAACAAGCCCAAAAGTCAAGTAATTAAGTGGCAACATGCTTAGGCAAAGGAAACAAAATAAACAGAAAAATGCAACATTAGATTCCTATCTTGGGGGCAAAGAGGATTGAAGCATGGAACAGGGGGAAGACTGTGAGGTCAGAAATCCTGCTCCAAAAGCCCCAAATGAAAATATGAGCTGGTTACATGCCATAGAGGACCTTAAGAAAGATTTTAAAAATCAAATAAGAGAAGTGGAGGAAAAATTGGGAAGAGAAATGACAAGAATGAGGAAAAGTATGAAACGAGGGTTAACAGCCTGACTGAAGAAAATAACACCTTTAAAATAGACTAACTCAAATGGCAAAGAAGGCTCAAAAGGGCAATGAGGAGAAGAATGCCTTAAAAAGCCAAATTTTCCAGATGGAAAAAGAATCTCAAAAGTTCACTGAGGAGATTCATTCCTTGAGAATTAGACTGGAGCAAATGGAAGCTAGTGACTTTATGAGAAATCAAGATGCTTTTAAACAGATCCAAACAAATGAAACAATAGAAGGCAATGTGAAATGTCTCATGGGAAAAACCACTGACCTGGAAAATAGATCCAGGAGAGATAATTTAAAAATTATTGGACTACCTGAAAGCCATGATCAAACAAAGAACCTAGAAATCACCCTTGAAGAAATTCTCAAGGGGAGGCAGAGCCAAGATGGCGGAGTAGAAACAGCTCTTCCAAGCCTCTCTGCCCCCAGATTCCCCTCAAACTATGTATAAGGGGACTCTGAACAACTTCTGGAGCCCCAGCACCCACAGAACGACACAGAGAAGCTAACCTCCCGCTGAGGACAGCCCAGCAGCCCTGCAGGAAGGACCAGCGCAGTGGTCTGGGACCTGGCAGCTCGCAGAGCGCAGAGCGCAGAGCGCAGGAGCCGAGCCCAGGTCCGCGTGAGCCGAGGTTTTAGCCCCAGGGCGACAGGGCCAGCAGCCGGCTGGAGGAACCCCAGAACACCAGGAACCCTGGCGACTCCAGAATTATCAACATAGACATGCCTAGGACAAAGGAAGAGGTTAGTGTCCTATGGACTTTGGGACCTGTATTTGGGGAATGCGTCAGCTCCCTCCCCTGGGGGCTAGAAGCTGCTGAGGAGACACGCCATTTTGTAGTTTTCAGTGGCAGATCCGGCTCCCAGCCTACAAATCGTGGGGAAATCCAGCGATCAGTCTTGGGGGGTAATTGCTCTTGCTTTAACCTCCCTGGATCTGGATTGTGATCTAGGGTGGAAGTTGTGGGTGGGTTTACAGCTTGACAGAAACGGAAGGTGCCCCCCACATGTTCGGGACGAAAATTCCTCTAGCTGGCCTTAAAGCCATAGTGTGGCAACAAGCCCAAAAGTCAAGCAATTAAGTGGCAACATGCCAAGGCAAAAGAAACAGAAAAATGCAACCCTAGAATCCTATTTTGGGGGCATAGAGCAGGAAAAGGACTGTGAAGTCAGAAGTCCTGCTCCAAAAGCCCCAGGGGAAAACATGAGCGGGTTGCAGGCCATAGAGGACCTTAAGAAGGACTTTAAAAATCAAATAAGAGAAGTGGAGGAAAAATTAGAAAGAGAAATGAGAAGGATGCAGGAAAAGTATGAAATGAGGGTCAACAGCCTGACTGAGGAAAACAACACCTTAAAAAATAGACTAGCTCAAATGGCAAAGGAGGCCCAAAAGGGCAATGAGGAGAAGAATGCCTTAAAAAGTCGAATTTGCCAGATGGAAAAAGAATCTCAAAAGTTCACTGAGGAGATTCATTCCTTCAGAGTTAGACTGGAGCAAATGGAAGCTAATGACTTTATGAGAAATCAAGATGCTGTTAAGCAGATCCAAACAAATGAAAGATAAGAAGGCAATGTGAAATATCTCATGGGAAAAACCACTGACCTGGAAAATAGATCCAGGAGAGACAATTTAAAAATTATTGGACTACCTGAAAGCCATGATCAAAGAAAGAACCTAGAAATCACCCTTCAAGAAATTCTCAAGGAAAACTGCCCTGATGTTTTAGATCCAGAGGGCAAAATAGAGGTTGAAAGAATCCACCGATCACCTCCTGAAAAAGATCCCAAAAAGAAAACTCCCAGGAATATTATAGCCAGTTTCCAGAATTCCCAGATCAAGGAGAAAATACTACAAGCAGCCAGGAAGAAATAATTTCAATATTGTGGAAACACAATCAGAATAGCCCAGGACCTGGCAGCTTCTACACTGAGGAATCGAAGGGCATGGAATATGATATTCCAGTGGGCAAAAGAGCTGGGATTGAAGCCAAGGGTCACCTACCCAGCAAAACTGAGTATTTTGTTTCAGGGAAAAATATGGTCATTCCGTGGAATAGAGGACTTTCAAGCATTCTTGAGAAAAAAACCAGAGTTGAATAGAAAATTTTACATCCAGACACAAGAAGCAAGAGATACCTGAGAAGGTAATCAGGGAAAAGAAATCAAAAGGAAGTTATCAATGTTGACCTATTTACATTCCTTCATGGAAAAACAATAACTTTGACTGATGAACCCTTTCTCAGTATAAAAGTAATGGAAGAAGGGTATATGGGCATATGAATACATATGTGAATGTGTGTATATATGTTTACAGTTATACATGTATAGAGTGCACAGGTTGAATTTGGTGGGAAGGGATGATACTTAAGGGGTGAAATTATGAGGTGAGAGAGGAAAGTGGCAAGAAGAGATGGAGAGAGACAGGATAGGGTAAACTATCTCATGTAGAAGAGGCAAGGGGATGTGGCTGCAGGGGAGGGGAAGAACAGGAAGGCAAAAAGGCAAATCCATATTCTCATTGAATTTGGCTCAGGGAGAGAATGACATACATATTAAATGGGATATCTCATCCTGCTGGAGAGTAAGGGGGATGGGGATGAGAGAGGGATGATGGAGGGGAGGGCATTTTGGGGGGAGAGGAGTTTGGAAGTACCCACTATCAAAGAGGGACAGGATCAAAGTGGGAATGGACCAGCTGGGGGGTGGAATGGGTGGAAGGGAGTTATAAGCAGCCTTTTACAATATATCTACTATGGTAATGTTTTGCATAGCTAGACATTTACAACACATACTGAATTGCTTATCTTCCCAGAGAGAATGCGTGACAAGGGAGGAAGGAATGGATCTGAAATTCAAAGTTTTAAAATTAAATGTTTCAAATATATATAAATTCTATTATTAATACTATTTTGCATGTAATTGTAAGATAAGATGTTCAGGCATTTGGGCAAAGAGATTCATTTTGCCCTAATGGTAATGTCGAAGGGGGTATGGGAGAAGATACGGGAGAGAGCAGATTGGATGAGGGGATACCTTTTGGGACTGCTATTCTGGGGTGGTGTATAGGGGGAAAATGGGGAAAAATTGTAACTCAAAATCTGATGGAAATGAATGATGTAAACCAGAAGTTAATAAAGCATTTGTTAAAAAAAAAGAAAGAAATGACAAGCAGGAGAGTTTCCCCAGAACTGGGAAGTCTTATATGAACTTATGTAAAATGAAATTAGCAGAAATAAGAGAGCATTGTACACAGTAGCAACAATATTGTAACAATGATCAATTGTGAAGCACTTAACTAGTCTGATCAAGACTTTGAGGGAAGACAATTCCAAATGGCCCATGATAAAAAAAAAATTCTATCTACAGCAAGACAGATAATTGATGAAGCATATTTTTAAAAATAAAATTTTCTTTATGTCTATTACTTTTTTGCAATATGATTAATATGGAAATGTGTTTTGCATGACTTCATATATGTAAATGATATCATATTTTACTTGCCTTCTCAATAGGTTCAGGAGGGCATGTAGGAGAAAGAGCAATAGGAACTCAAACATTCATTGAAAATAAATAAAAATGTAAGGAAGGGAAAAATAAAATGTGATAATCAAAAGCATTCAATAATATTCAAAAGTAAATAAAAACAACATAATTTTAAAATTAGATTTCATCAAAGAAATGGATTTGGGCAAAGTCATCATTAAGGGGATATGTATGTGTGTGTATACATTGATACATACATATACACATACACATACATATTTACATATACATAAACATACTCATACATGTACCCTCATGTATGTGTATGCATGTATGTATATATGTGTGTCGTGGGTGTATACAGACATGAATAAATTTACTTATCATGAAAAGCGAGTAATAATATGTTCAAATAAAAAAAAAAGCAAAGACAACACAACAGCAACCTAGACAACCCTCAAGTCCATATGGTCAAATTAAAAAGAAATGGGTATTTGGAAAAATCCAAGAAATAGTAATACAAAAAGAACCTAAACATCAACTTTTGAGAAATGATCAAGGAAAACTGACCTGATATTCTAGAACCAGAGGGTAAAACAGAAATCCAAAGAATCCACCAATCACCTCCTGAAAGAGATACCAAAATGAAACCTCCAAGTAATAATATAGTCAGATTCCAGGAGAAATAAAAATGTACCAGGAGAAGGGGAAATGGAGACATAGAATGTGATAAATTATCTGAAATAAAAAAGACCTTGAAGACATTTTAGAGTGGAGGGGGAAATGGAGGAAGCAGGGAGGAGAGCACATGAACCTTATTGTCATCAGAATTGGCTCAAAGAGGGAATAATATACACACTTAATTGGGTGCAGGAATCTATCTTATAAAATAGGAAGGAAAATGGATAAGACTATTGGGGGGAGGAGTTGATAGAAAAGATGGCAATTTGGGGAAGATAGGTAGAAGCAAAACACTTTTGAGAATGGACAGGTTAAAAAGAGAGAGTAGGATAAACAGGGAAGAAATAGGATTGGGGACACAATGATTGGTACTCATTAGTGTGAAAAAAGACTTCATTTTTCAAACATATAGAACACTGAGTCAAATTTATAGAAATAAGAGTCATTGCTCAATTGATAAATGGTCAAAAAATATGAACAGGCAATTTCCAGACAAAGTAATCAAAGCTATCTATAGTCACATGGAAAAAAATGCTCTAAATCACTATTAATGAGAGAAATGCAGATTAAAGCAACTGTGAGATACTACCTCACACATGCCAGATTGCATAACATGACAGAAAAGAAAAATAACAAATGTTGGATGGGGGAATGTGGAAAAATTAAAACACTGATTTAATATTGGTGAAATTGTATACCATTCTGAAGAGCAATTTGTAACCATGCTTTAAAGAGCTACAAGACCATGCATACTCTGACTAAGCAATGCCACTACTAGCTCTATATCTCAAAGTGATTAAAAAAACAAAAAATGAAATAGTCCTATGTGTACAAAAATATTTATAGGAGCTCTTTTAGTGGTGGCAAAGAAATGGAATTGAGGAAATGTCCATCAATTGGGGTATGGCTGAACAAATAGTTGTATAGGATTGTGATGGAATACTACTGTGCTTTAAGAAATGAGGAGGAGGATGTTCTCAGAAAACAACCAAAGGGGGGGGAAACATGGAAAGCCTTAGATGAACTTATACAAAGTGAAATGAGCAGAACCAGAAGAACATTGTACATAGTAACAGCAATATTATATGGTGATCTACCATGAATAACAGTTATTCTTAGCAATACAATGATCCAAGACATTTCTGTAGGATTTATGATGAAAGTTGCTGTCCATCTCCAGAGAAAGAACAGGTAGAGAGAGCATGAATACAGATTAAAAATACTTTTTTCTTTACTTTATTTTTATCGGGTTTCTTTTTGGCTGCATTTTCTTTCTTTGAGTGACTTACATGGAAATGTGTTTTGTATGACTACACATATATAACCTATATCAAAGTGCTTGCCTTCTCAATTAAGGGCAGGGGAGGGAGAGAATTTGGAACTCAAAATCTGAAAAAAAAGTGTTAAAATTGTTTTTACATGTAATTGGTAAAAATAAAACATTAAAGAAGATTACAAAAAGAATAAAACAAATAAAAAGATATCTCCCCTCCTTCTTAAGCCCCTCTCCCAGGTTCTTCTTGGTATTTAATGAATTTCCAAATTTCTACTACAAAAAAATATGCGTGTGTGTGTGTGTGTGTGTGTTACCATTCTTATTCCATTTTGGAGAAAACTTGTTTACTCCCCACTCTTTACTTCCATGTTTGAATAATATTCTTATTTTAAGAAGTAGCAAGTTCTTGCCCCTTCTTCAACATTTTCCCTGAGAATATTACCTTTTCTCTCCTTTCTCCCTCTATTAAAAACCAACCAACCAAAATGAAATTATCCCCTTTTCCCTGCATTTGATTTCTTTATTTCTTCTGTCACTCTTCAAGAAAATGGAGTACTGAAGGAATACTTTTCTCTTACTCTATTAGGTTATAAGTGGGTTTTTTTTTTTTTTTGGATGGGGGAGACCAGGGCAATTGGGGTTAAGTAACTTGCCCAAGGTCACATGGCTAGTAAGTGTTAAGTGTCTGAGACCAGATTTGAACTCAAGTCCTCCTGACTCCAGGGCAGTGCTCTACTCACCGTGCCACCTAGCTACCCCAAGACTGTATGTTTTTGATTGTCATTCAGTTCCCTTCAAATTTCTCAAATGCATGTTTTTAGGTTTTATTTCCTTCTGTATTTCCAATTCAAATTTTCTGTCCCCTCTTCAGGATTCCCTATCTTCATTTATCGGATTGCTATTGTCTCTCGTTTTTCCTCTGCAAACCATGACTCTTCAGTCCAAAGTGGGATGGAACCTTATTGAGCCCTCTCTAGTGGAGCAGAAAGAACACGAGACCCCAAATCCCATGGGTTGAAAAGGATGATTTCTGAGCTTCCTTATAACTTAGAGATTCTGTCCCTCAAGTGCCCAGAGCAACTAATTCTCCCTCTCTGTCAAGTGTATTTGTCATTTAGAAGTGGATATACTACTATAAATGTACCCATGTAGCCAGGTTCAAATCCTCTCTCATGTGGCCATTAATGTCAGAAAGGTTCAGGACAATGAAGCCAATAGCCATATAAAGTTATTCACCTGAAACCAACTTTCTGGCTGCATTGAACCAAATTTTGTTGCCCAGATTCCTTTATGTTCACTAAAGCAACTGATTTCTTTTCTTTTCTTTTTTCTTTTTTCTTTTCTTTTTTTTGCATGGGGGAAGGTAGGGCAATTGGGGTTAAGTGACTTCCCTAAGGTCACACAGCTAGTAAGTGTTAAGTGTTTGAGGCTGAATTTGAACTCAGGTTATCCTGGCTCCAGGGCCAGTGCTCTATTCATTGCACCACCTAGTTTCCCCCAGCAACTGATTTCTTAGGGGTAAAGGATCCAGGGGTAAAGGATTTTCATGGTGGAACCTGCTTATGCAAGACACCCATTCCAAGGCATCAGATTTTTACCCATTATTCCTGGAATGTGGACATAACCTGAAGGAGTTCAGTGCAGTTTTAGGGCAGCTTTCTTTTTTAACCAGGCTTGTGATTTCAACACATAAGAAATTCTAAGTGAAGTATCTCCCTCTACAGAGTTAATACTTTGCTCCACAATGTGTAGTTTTAGAAAACCATCTGGGGTACTAAGAGGTAGCCAGTGTATATCAGATGTCTGACTTATAATCAAATTCTTCCTGACCTTGAGGGCAGCTCTCTATCCATTAAATACTTCATGACATAGGATTAATTATACTAACAATAATATATTAATCCAGAGAACAGAACAAGGAAAATGGGTAGAACTTGCAAAATGGCAAACTAAATTTTCATGTTAGAAAAAAAATAAATACTGAAAATCAGATTTATTTAAAAGTTAAATGCTGCCTCACAGAGTGATTTTTTTTTATCATTGGAGGTTATTAAATAAAGTATGCTTGACCATTTGTAACTTGCTATAGTGGTGATCTTCGGGATTATAGGTTGAGATGGATGACTTCTAATGTCACTTCTAACTCTTAAATACAGTAATAAATCCTCTTTTCATTTAAAATCCACATAGACATCCATTTAATATTGTAGTCAGAGAGAAAATATATAAATATATTAGTGAATATGTATATATATATAAGTATACAATGCACATATACATAATTTACATATATACACATGTACACACATACACACATATACATACATACATATGAAATCTCACCAAACTTTAAAAATGTCGAGCCACAATAATACCCAAAATATTAGATAAATTGACACTACCAAAGTCTTAAGATGACTGCTTAATGGAAGGTATCAAGCTACCTTTCAGATAACAGTCATAAAAGCAAAAAAAAAAAATTATTGCTACCAGAGGCCTTTAAACAAGTCATTTTCACTTTCTTTACCTTACAATCTTATGCCATAAAATAAGAGAGTTGCAGTAAATTATTTCTCATCTTCCAAACTAAATCATTTGATCTTAAGTTTCTTTCTAACACAATTTCTATTTCTACATTTTCAAATACATTCTAGACAGAGGTCACATGCTTAAGCAAGAAGTCAGATGGTGTTATACTGATGTTTCTATTGATGAGACATGTCTTAGTATTAATTTAGGAGATGAAGGGTACTACTGAGAAAAGAGGAACAGATGAGAGAAATACAAGTCTTAGAAGGAAAGACGTTATGATGTAATTGGTAGGACACTGGGCTTGAAGTCATGAAGACCTGGGTTTAAATCTTACCTCAGACACTCAGTAGCTGTGTCATCCTGGACAAGTCACTTAACATACTTGTGTCTCAGTTTTCTTTCTTTTTTTTTAAATTAAATTTTATGTTTATTTTTAGTTTACATTATTCATTTCCACAAGATTTCGAGTCACAAATTTTCTCCCCATCTTTCCCCTACCCACCACCCCAAAATAGTGATCCCACTGTATACCCCCTTGCCCTAATCTGCTCTCTTCTATATCCTTCCCCATGCCCCCTCCAACTTTCCAATAGGGCAAGATGGATCTCTATAGCCCAGTGCCTATATATCTTATTTCCTGGTTGCATGTAAAATAATAATAATAAGATGTATTTTTTTAAAACATTTGATTTTAAAACTTTGAATTCCTCATTCTTTCCCTTCCTCCTTTATCACCCACCCTTACTGGGAAGATAAGCAATTCAATATAGGTTGTACATGTGTAGCTATGCAAAACATTTCCATAGTGGATATATTGTGAAAGATTAACTATATTTCCCTCCGTCCTATCCTGCCCCCCACTTGTTCTATTCTCTACTTTGACCCTGTCCCTTTTCAAAAGTGTGTGCTTCTGAAGTCGGAGGGGGGATACCCTATTTAGTGTGTATGTCATTCCCTCCCCAAGCCGAATTCAATGAGAGTAAGGTTGACCCATTCCCTTTTGCCTTTCCTGTTCTTCCCCTCCATTGTAACAGTTTTCCCTTGCCTCTTCTGTGTAGGATAATTTACCCCATTGTGTCTCTCCCCATCTTCTCTCATTATATTCCTCTCTCACCTCTCAATTTCACCTTTTAAGTATAATCCCTTCCTATTTAATTGGTCCTGTACCTTCTGTCTATGTATACCTGTACACACACACACACACACACACACACACACACACACACACACACATGCACACACACATATATACAGATACTCATATATGTATTTATATGCCCATATACCCTCCTATATAGACATAAATATGTACATACATTTATATTCCCTTCAACTATTCTTATACTGAGAAAAGTTCCATAAGTTACAATTATCATTTTTCTATGTAAGAATGTAAATAGTTCAACTTTGATAAGTTTCTTAGGGTTTCTTTTCTCTGTTTACCTTCTCATGCTTCTCTTGCTTCTTGTATCTGAATGTCAAATTTTCTATTCAACTCTGTTTTTTGTTCAGCAAGAATGCTTGAAAGTCCTCTATTTCATCGGATAAACATATTTTCCCCTGAAACATGATACTCAGTTTTGCTGGGTAGGGGATTCTTGGTTTTAATCCCAGCTCCTTTGACCTCCAGAATATCATATTCCAAGCCCTTTAATCCCCCATTGTAGAAGCTGCCAGATCCTGTGTTATCCTAGTTGTGTTTCCAAAGTATTCAAATTGTTTCTTCTTCGCTGCTTTTAATGTTTTCTTCTTGATCTGGGAACTCCAGAACACGGCAATAATATTCCTAGGAGTTTTCTTTTGGGGATCTTTTTGGGATCTTTTTCAGGAGGTGATAAGTGGATTCTTTCAACCTCTATTTTGCCCTCAGGTTCTAAAACATCAGGGCAATTTTCCTTGAGAATTCCTTGAAGTATGATTTCTAGGTTTGCTTTTTGATCATAACTTTCAGGTAGTCCAATAATTTTTAAATTATCTCTCCTGGATCTATTTTCCTGGTCAGTGGTTTTTCCAATGAGATATTTCACATTGCCTTCTATTTTTTCATTTGCTTGGATCTGTTTAATAGTATCTTGATTTCTTATAAAGTCACTAGCTTTAATTTGCTCCAATTTAATTCTGAAGGAATGATTCTCTTCAGTGAACTTTTGAGATTCTTTTTCCATCAGCAGTGGCTTCTGTGCCTCAGCTGCTTCTTCCCCTGGGGGCAGAGGTTGGACTACACTCCAAGATTCCCTGTTCCCAAAGTCCACAATGACCTCTCACTTTGTCTTTGGTATTTATGGGTTGATAATTCTGGAAACAGCCACAGCTGCTAGTGATCCACTCTCTCGAAGTCCCTCCCTCCCTGCCTGGTTGGGGCTGCCCTGGCACTTAAACTGTGGGTGCATGTGGGCCTGGGCTCTGCTCCCAGCAGATGTGATGGACCCTTCCTGCCAGCCTGCTGGGCTGCCATCAGCAGGAGATTTATTTCTCTCTGTCACTTTGAGGGTTCTGTAGCTCCAAAGTTTGTTTGGAGTCATATTTTATAGGTATTTGATGTGGTTGTAGGGGGGGCACATGGAGTTTTCCTGCTTCTATGCTGCCATTTTGGTTTCTCCCCCCTCAGTTTTCTTATATATAAAATGAAGAGGTTGAGCTTAATGACCTCTAAAATCCCTTTTACCCTGAAATCTCTGATCCTATAAAAGAGTCATAATAAAGTTCTCAAAGATACAATCTTAATAAGCTGAGTCAGGATACTAAGAGATCGAGCAAGAGAGGAGAGAATAAATAGTGTGTTGTGGTGATGAAACAATAACCCAGTTGGAGTTGGTTGACTATTCCTCAGATGTGGATGTTTTCCTCTCCTCCTGATATGAGCATGAGCTATGCTTTAATGGTCAGCCCCATATGCACCTAAGTGTGCAGCTGGGCATATTGATGCACAACTTTCAGCAGGGGTCGGAATTTGCAACGAAACTTCTTGTCATACTGGGAGAAGAATGAATTGTGTCAGCAAGAGTCTACCTAGGGCACTGCATATGCTAAACTAACTGTAATGATCTCACAGTCTTCTAATTAGAGGATGGTAAGATACCCAGTAGGTGCTTAATATGTGTGAAAATGTAACAGTGATCATCCTAGACTCTGTGCTGCTAAGTGAAGATATGTCAAATGGGAAAGATGAGTGAATTTCATTCCAATTCAACAAATTCAAGCACACTAAAAATTAAGCTCTTAATGTGTCCAAAGACATGAGGTAGTCATTGAATGATGAAGGACAAATGTCCCAGTTCTTGTACTCAAAAGTTTACAATTTAGTAGGGACATGAGATGTGTATGTGGATATTTAGGTGTTCTTTTACAAGTTTCTAAGGATTATTTTCCCTTTGGAAATTTACAATAATGGATCACAATGTGTAGATATCCATGCTAGTCCCCTCTATTTTGTGAAGGAAAACAAACAAAACTAAGGGCCAGAGGGGAGAAATCACTTGTCTAAGTCTACATAGTGAGTGGAAGAGCCAGATGAATGAATGAATGAATGAATGAATGAATGAATGAATGAATGAGTGAATGAATGATTTATTAATGGTTTACTATGTGAAAAGTCTGAACTGGGTGCCAGGGATACGTACAGAAAAGTGGGACAAATGACCGATCCTGTTCTTAAGGAGTTCAGATTATATGAGAGGAAAGAAAAAATAATGGTTTTAGCTCCAAGTCAGATGGAAGGTTCCTACAGTCCTTAAGATGCAATGGAAAGACAGATGATAATTATTCTTTTTAAATGACATTTCCACTGGAAAATATAGCCAGTCAACAAGCATTTATTAAGTGTCTGTTATGTGCCAGACAATCTGCTCAATACTGTGGATACAAAAAAGGAAAAAAAAGAGCTCCTTTGTCTCAGGGACTCACAGTCTAATGAAGCAGAAGACATGAAAACAAGCATGTATGAGCAAGATGAGATGTGAAGAAAGCAAGGAAAGTCAAGAGGTGGGGAAGATGAGAAGGGAGAATATTACATGCATGGGGATGTCAAAGTTGGAAACCAACTTTCAGGTTTATGATCTTTTGACTATACACCTTTTCTATAGGAAAGCAAAATACAGATGTGTGGGGCAGAGAAGAAAAATTCTGTTACTTCAAAAGTTTTCCCAAAGCTGGTCCCACAATTAAGTAGTAGGAAATTGGGAAGTCTGCAATATTAATCTATAAAATAATAAAAAAGGAAGAAAGAGGAGGAGGAGAAAGTAAAAGGGAAGAAGAAGAAGAAGAAGAAGAAGAAGAAGAAGAAGAAGAAGAAGAAGAAGAAGAAGAAGAAGAAGAAGAAGAAGAAGATTCAATTTCTATATGAGGAATAGATACATAGATATGTTGAGATAAAGAGACAGATGGATTGAAGACAGATGGAAGGATGATGGGCAGATATATAAATGATAGATTGATGGGCAGATTAATAGATAAATGAATTGGTAGATAGGTAGAAAATAATAGATAAAACAAGACTGGCTGAGAGCATAAATTTAGATCTCTTGGTTATAATCAATAACCAGAAACAGTATGTAATCTAGGATCTTGATAGATTTAAAAATAGAAATTATGTCCAAGGTCATGCCCTCCAACTTCATTTTATAGATGAAGCTGAAAGAGAATAAATGATTTTTTTTCACTGTCATTCTCAGAGTTTTATAAAAATAAAGCAACCATTGCATTTCCCCAGCATATTGAAATTTATATGATGCTGACAACATGAGTACTCTTTTTCAGTGTTGAAGCAATTAAGCTTAGCAACTAGTTAATAAGAATAATTTGTTGAAATACAAAGCTTTGATGCTTACTCCTCACAGTTACCCCTGTCCTAGGTAGGTTCCTCTTTGGTCCTAGCTCATCTTCCTCTCCCTGCCCTCTCACTGTAACCTCCTCAGCATTAACATTATTTGATATAGCATCTCTGCTCACTGGGCTGATGTAACCAGGTACTGTGACTCATTCTTTTTTTTTGGCTGGCAATTGGAGTTATGTGACTTGCCCAAGGTCACATGGTTAGTTTTTGTGTTAAGTGTCTGAGGCCATATTTGAACTCAGATCCTCCTGACTCCAGGGCTTGTGCTCTATTCACTGTGCCACTTAGCTGCTCCCTATGTTTTGTTTTGTTTTGTTTTGTTTTTTTGCATTTTTGGAGGACAACTGGGGCCCTGACTCATTCTTACAGAATTCTGTGCCCTGAAATTCCTCCCTCACAATTAAATAAATTTGACTTTAAACCGTTGATTTCAAGAAATATATCATGCTACATATCCTAGATATATTTATGGCGCCTCTTCTGGGTGTCAAAGTGGATACTGATGGATCTGATCTGGATTCAACTTGTTAGTCACATCATGAAAATTAAAGATAATTTTCAATATTACTACATAATCCCTTATCTACTGCCCCCTCATTATTTCCACATATATTTTCCCCTCCTCTAATCATAATCAATAAACATTTTTTAAACTCTAGCTGAGGATACAGAAAGAGACAAAAGACAGTCCTTGCCTTCAAGGAGTTTATAATCTAGTGGGTGGGGCAAGATAACATGCAATATATATATATGTATATATATATATATATATCAGGTTATATACAGAAAAATAGGAAATAATTAGCAAAGCTAATGCACTAGAATTAAGAGGGGTGGGGAAAGGCATCCTGTAAAAAGTGAAATTTTAGTTGGGATTTACAGGATGCTAGGAAAGTCAACAGGCAGAGTTGAGAAAATAAGGCATATGAGACAGCAAGATATAAATACCCAGAGTCAAGAGATGGAATGTTTTGCTTGTGGAATATCCTTCCCTACAACTTAGAGCACGTGTAGTGATTTCACTAGGATACCAGAATATTTCTGAAACTCTGGTAAATTCCTTCAGTAATCAGTAAGTTTTTAGATTATGTTTGTGTTGAGATTTTACTCATTTAAATTAGCTTCCATCCTCTAAGACTTTAGTGTATTGTTGTTGGGCACAATGTCCCTTCAAACATCGCTGGGTTTCTGAACAACAGTATAGGAAACCATACCTCCTCTCTCTGGGATATTTCCATAATATTATCTGTTCCAGGGACAACATCTATGAGGTGATTAACTAAAGATTAATCTATGAATAGAAGCATTGTGATAAGTATAATCTATAAATGTACCAATAAAATTTAGGAATGAGGATTTACTGTTTAGAGATCTTAGAGGACATTTGATCCCATGCCATCATTTCATGGAGGAGTAAATTGAGAGTCAGAGAAGTTTTGTAACCTGCCCAAGGTCACAAGGTAGTAAGTGGAAAAACTAGGATTTGAACTTATGTCCTATTGTTCTAAGAGCCATGCCAACTCCCTCCAACTCATCAGATTGAGCAAGACACATAAGACCCTCTGTCTTGTATGAAAGGATATTGTTCTCTGAAACTGATTCTCAAATTGGCTTGCTTTTTCTTGGTTGAATCATCAGGTGTCAATTAACTGACAATACACAAGAGAAAAAATGACAAAAATAAAGTATTTGTGGTAACCTATAGCCTCAAGGTCAAATCTTAGATGTCTATTGGAAGGTTTGCCAAAGAAAAGCACTGGAGGAAAATTGGCCTCTTCACCTTGTAGGCGTTCTGCCATGCACCTGGTGCCTTCCCTTCCCCCATATGAGTCTTGATCTGCTCATTAGACATGCAGCAAAGAGCCAGCCAGAGGAGCAAACATACATATTCATGCCTGCAGTCTGGTGGAAAATTTTATGATTCTCCTAGTCTAGGATCCAGAAATGATGTTAAAGTGAATACAAGGCCACTCCAATGGTCTTGGAATTACTTGAATTCATGGTGTTTGAGATTTGAGAGATGAAATTTTAGTCTAGTGAACATAGAATGTCAATCCTGAAAGGATTCTTAGAACACTGGATGTTAGACTTTGAAAGGACCTTAGAACAAACAATGTTAAGACTGAAACTGACTTTAAATGCTCCAAGTGTTAGTATTGTAAGGGGTTTTAGAACATTGAATCTTAGATCTTGGAATGTCAGAGCTGTCAGGGACCTTAAGTATTGTCTATTTCTGTTACATCTTGCTTTGCAAAGGAGGAAATTGAGAACTAGGGAAAGAAAATGATCTCTCCAGTACCACACCGAAAGTGAGTGGCAGGACCAAGATTACCAGGTCTTTTGGGTTACCATTCAGTTCTCTTTCTTTACAACAAGGCTAATTCTCTATTAATTGAGTGCCTATGCAGTTTAATGTAGTGGAAAAGCCCCACTGACTTTGGAATGACAGCACCTGAGTGCCTCTTTAAACACTATGGCATATACAAAGTGCTAAGAAAACATCCTTGAGTCTGCATAGGATGAGGAAAAGACATTCACAGTCTCTTTGGAAAGACAGAATATGCACACATACGATCAGACATCAGAGAGTTCAACCTTTCATTTTGTGAATGAAAAGGGCTGACTAGTAAGGGAAATGAGACAAAGAGAGGGTAAGAGGGATGCCTAAGTTCACATGGATGCCAAGTAGCAGAATCAGGGTATCAAGATGGGTATTTTATTCTGCGTCCTGTGCGCTTAAAACTCAGCTGCATCACAGAACAGTTAGGAATTAATTCTTGTGTATTTGGAGTATTGAGCATTTCCAACTGGGGGATGGGGATGGATAGTGACCAAAGGAACATAAAAAGAAAGGTATGGAAAAGTAATGAATGTTAAGTATTTATTCATATATTACTTCATCCAGTAAGTTCCTATAGTATGCCCACTTCTTTATAAGTCCCTGTGTTCTGCACTGTGGTGTAGGAGATATGTAGATGGGCAAAGAACAGTAATGACTGACATTGGGCCTCAACTATCAGAATTTCCCTTCTCTTCCTCCCATATGCTGGGAAAGTGAAAGATTACATATTTGATGATTTCTTCCCCCTCTACAAAAAAAAAAGTGTGATGTCTTTGATTACTCTTCCTTCTCTAGATTCTTTCCTGTTTTAGGTGAAGTCTTGGTAGTTCTACTTCCATTTGTGTGGAAGCCTGGCCTTGTTGGGGCTTTATCGGGTAGTGGAATGTTTCTAGGATCCCAAGTAGGAGCTCAGTGTAACTTCACATAAAAGCAGTGCTATCAGGGGCATTTAGCCTTTGAAGTGGAGTTAGGTAAATGATGGGTTAAATGGGTTCTTGTGGGGAGAATAACAACCACAAAAACAAACAAAAAAACTACTGAGTACTTTATCATTTGACAGGTATGATGTAGAGGGGATATATATTTAGGTGTGGGTTGCACTAGCTAGCCTCTTAGAATCTTTTAAATTAAGAGAATCTGATTCTTTGAGACTTGACTTTGAAATGCTATCAGACTTGGAATCAGAAGATTTGTGCTCAAATAGAATTGATTTTTGTCACCTTGATCAGGTTACTGCAGTTCCCTTCACTTTGCTTTTCCTATTTAAAAAAAAAAAAGTGATTTGAACTAATTATTAAATCATTTCTAGAGAACCATCAGGCTTAGAAGGTATTGTTTTATACAAGTCAGCATTAGCCCCATTTTATAGATGAAGTGAGGCTTTGAGGGATGAACTTATTTTGTGCCAGTAACATGGAGCTAATAACTGTTAGAGTTGAATTCAGAAGCAGATCTGCCTGCTTTTGGGTCCAGGGTTTCCCCTTCCATAACTCTGTCACTGAAGAGGAGAAAAAAAAAGAAAAGAAAAAAAACTTCAAAAGCTGATCTAAAAAACAAAGAAACAAACAAACAAAAACACCTGTGCTTTGTTTTAGTACAAAAAAAATGGAGGTTTCTAGTGCTGGTTCTAAGCATCAAGAATAGAAGAAATCGGCGGCTAGGTGGCGCAGTGAATAGAGCAGGGGCCCTGGAGTCAGAAGGACCTGAGTTCGAGCCGGCCTCCAACACTTAATCCGCACAAACAAAAACCTAGCCTTGTAACCTTGGGCAAGTTACTTAACCCCGATTGCCCTAAAGGGGCGGCTAGGTGGCGCAGTGAGTAAGAGCGCCGGCCTCGGAGTTGGGATGACCCGAGATCAGATCCGGCCTCAGAAAATGAGCACCCACGCATAAACAATGACTAGCCGTGTAACCTTGAGCAAGTTACTTAACCCCAATTGCTTGTAAAAAAAATAAAAAATAAAAAAAAAGAATAGAAGAAATCACTTTTGATGTTTTCTCTTTTATAAGGCATGGGGGAGGGAGAATCTCTCTCTCGCTTTTTGTTTCTCTGTCTCCCTCTCTCCTTTCCTCCTTTTCCTCCTCCTTTTCTTTCCTTGAT
This sequence comes from Gymnobelideus leadbeateri, assembly GCA_011680675.1. Taxonomy (NCBI): domain Eukaryota; kingdom Metazoa; phylum Chordata; class Mammalia; order Diprotodontia; family Petauridae; genus Gymnobelideus; species Gymnobelideus leadbeateri. The sequence continues at coordinate 297,276 of WOXC01002877.1, forward strand.
TCCCTGTTACCCCGACCCCTCTCATATGTCTCGCCTGTTCTTCATTCCTTCTTTCCTCCCTTTCTCTTCCCACCGTGTCTCTCCTTTTTGTCTGTCTTTGGTCTCTCTCTGTCTCTCACTTTCTCTTTCTCTGTTTCTGTGTTATTCTGTCTCTGTGTTTGTCTCTGTCTTTCTCTGTCTCTATTTGTCTTTCTATCTCTGTCTCTCCTCCCTTCCTCCTCCGCATTTATTGCTCTATGGTTCTATGATAATAAGTGTTAGAATTAGGACTTGGAAACAAGTATTTTCTTATTTTAGGTCTAGAGTTTTATCACTAAATTATACCTGGAAAAGAGTTACCCTGTAGTAGTAGTAGCCCAGCAATAATATGATGAGGGGCAAAAAGTGTGCCCCAAAGGCAAACTGTCAATTATACTGTTTTATCTTAGATTGACCTTCAAGGTGAATCCTACTCATCTACCCCTTGAACTGCTTAGATGACTTACATGCCTTTTTTCAGATGGAACTGCAGATGGAATACACATACTAAAGATATTGGCTAGATGATCTCTAAGGCTCTTTTTTCCAAACTGAGTTTTTATAGGTATCTGAGATTCAAAGGTTATGTGTTTCAAAAATTCCAATTCTAAGATTCTAATTTTTAATGATTTTTTAAAAAATGTTATAATTCATTTAAAATGTCTTACTATTGTCTTTTTTATATCATTTTCATTCCTTAATACATCCTTCCCCTTCCCCCGTCCTGAAAACCATACTTTAAAACAAGGAATTAAAAAAAAAAAGAGTAAAGAAAAAAAATCCATTTCAGTAATACTAATCAACAAATCAAGCAAGTTCAATTTAATATCAAATCTCCTGTATCCCTAGTCCCCTAATTATATAATTATTGAGACTTTTAAAGTTAAAGATCTGTGTTTTTAAAATTCTGTGTCTCTGGGTCGGTAAGACTCTATAATTCAGTCTAAGATTCTATCATGCTAATATCCTAGAATTCAAAGTGTCTGTGATTCTCAGCGTAAAGATTTCTTAGTTCAACTGTGAGCCTCATTCCCCTCCCCTTTACCTCTCTGCTGCCTTGTTTCTTTTTCTCTTGCTTGCCCCTATTTTCTTTAACTCTTAAACATATATTATCTTGCTTTTGTTCCTCTTGCTGGATCCCTGACATCCTGATCTTCTGTGAGTACTGCAGGAATCAGGCCTCCATTCATCTCCGTGGGTGACAGCTGACAGTGGCAGCATTCAATTAAAATGCATGGGAAAGAGATGGGAAGTTGCAAAAAAAAGTCTCTAATTTTAGTCTGACTACTAATTAGTAGAGTAATTAAAACACACACACGTAAAGTTGACAGATATATGCAATGCCAGCATTCTTACTCTGTCTTCTTCACGTTGTGAGTACCATTGATTGATGTTTCCCCTCCACCCCCTCTCCAGCTTCTGTTTTGAAAGCTCAAAGCTCCTTGACACCTTTGGCAATGAAGATTTTTTCCTTGGCAAATACCAAGCCCCCAGTGCCTCAGCAAAGAATCTTAAATATCCATATGAAGAGGTTAGGTATTAAAGGGTTCCTGACCACCTGGTACACTTCATAGGTTGTAACCATCTGTCAGCCCTAGATAATGTGGTCTATAATAAGAACTCGTATGTATACACTATCATATCATTACTATGATCTAGGATTATACCATTCCTCAATAGACACCACTGGGTTATTGATTTTTCTATTTCCATTCTTCTTGGCAGGAGAAGAGTATCTGTCTAGGGGATTCCTGTCCAGGTACTGATTGAGAAAATGATTCTTGAGGTCCCTTTCAGTTCTGAGATTCTGTGACAGGATCTGATTCATCTGGGCTTGGATACTCCTGATTTCAATAATGTAAAAAGCTGATTGGAAAATGGCTCACTTGAGATATTTTAATGCAGCTGTTTCAGGATTTTACTTCAGGGAAGCAGCAATGTTGCCAACTTTGATTGCTACAAAGGAAACAGAATACATGATCACAATATACTACAGTGATGTTGTCACTTGAGTTCACAGACATATTAATGGCTTGCACACAAGCATGCTTTATTCAACACACATTTCATGGACATTTGTTAAGTCCTACTATTTGTGATCAAAATTGTGGGGGTCCTGAAGGTCAATGTAGAAATACATCTTTAGCATAAAAGCAGACTGTAGCATATTATCAGAGATGACCAGCATGTGAGCAGTGTTAAAAACATCAACATGGAAATAAATAATCAGAAAAAGGAATGTACTGGTTATGATTGGGTGCTGAGATTAACAGGTGAACAGACAGAGTATTACAATGGTGATACTCAAAACATTTTAGAAGCCTGGGGAAAGGTCTCATGTTGGCTAGAATCTCTGTTAAGATTTATGGTAGAAGACAGACAAAAACCATGCAAATCAAAAAGGTATGTGTGATTATGTATGTATGTATGCACTGCTGGAAGGAGTACTTTTGTTGGTGAAATCATGACTTGGTTTAATTATAATTACAGGGGACCACCCATTTAGAAAAGCTACCCTAGGTTTAAAGTGCTTTGTGGTCAGCACTTACTCCAAAGCACAGCACATAGTTTCTACCAATGTGTTTATTTGACTAGCTGTCTAGAGGACACATTAATTCAGAGTTAAATGCATTTAATCAAATAGTCACTCCCCTGCCCCCAACCCCTTGCCCCAAGTACCCATGGTTAATGTAAGATGCATTCTCACTACAATGCTAGTGGGGCAAATAGAATTTGATCACAGTGTATGAATGACATGTATTTAGGGAGCACATATGGCATAGATCATGCATAAAGGGGCATAAACCAGCAAATCGTGTGGTTAAGGCACATACATAGAGGCCTTGTATGTTGGGGATGTGTGTGTTGGCAGCTCTCTCTCTCTCTCTCTCTCTCTCTCTCTCTCTCTCTCTCTCTCTCTCTCTCTCTCTCTCTCCTACTATCTAAAAGTTGTCATTTCGCCAGGAACAATTACTGTCTCTCTCCTTTCATCAATAAAAGTTTGATGATTAGAAACCCTTTTGCTCATGAGGGGAGTGTATATTCTTTTGTCACAGCAAATGCTATAAACCATGTATAGTCGAACAGAAGTCAGATTATGCCAGGCTTAGACTGTTTATTTCTTTTGATT